>JANHFP010009984.1:267651-278079 GCA_032468135.1 Calamaria suluensis
GAAGTCCACAAGTCTTAAAGTTGCCAAGGTTGGAGACCTCTGATCCAGACCTCCTCTGTTTAGCCCCACTCAAGGCTACTGCCACCCGCTGGCACTCTGTCCCGCGTTCCCCCCACTTCTGGAGGCAGGAGCGCCTTCCCCACTTCCCAGCGCGGCTGAAACTGCGCCTTGCGAGTCGGGAGCAGCCGGGGTACCTTTCTAGCGGCTGGATCCCAGGTCCCTAGAACCGAAGAGGCCGAGGCTGCCTCCCGCCGCCCGCAGCTGCCTCCCTGCCGAGAGCAGCGCGGGAGTCCGGACCGCTTCCTCCTCCTCCTCCTCCTCCTCCTCCCAACGCGCCGCCCGAGCGCCTGCCCGCCCTTACCCATGGCCGGCAAGAAGTGGCGCCCGCCGATGTCCGTCCGCCCGGCGCATAAGAGAGGCGAGCCGAGCTCCCGGGTCGGGTGGGAGTTCCGAGCCGCGCGTGGAACTCGGGAAGGGAAGCGGCGCGGCCGGTTTCAGCTCGGCTCCACTTGACGCGTCTCCCACGTCAAGGCGGAGGTGCCGCCGATGCAGCCCCGGCCCTTCATTGGCTCCTGCCGGCAGTTCCTGCTCCAGCCGGCCTGCAAGGGAGGCCCCGGGAGGTGCTGCGGGGCAGGGCTTGGCTGGGTTCCGCCCCGGCGGGGCTCGGAGCTCGGCCCCTTCCAGCTGACTCCAATTCAGAGACCCCCGAGCGCCACAGCCGACGCCCCCGCCCCAACTCCCCGGCACCGAGAGGCCCCTGCGGGGAAGGGAAGGAGGGAGGGAGGGAGGGAGGAGCGGCCTCCCCTTCTAACTCTTTTTCAACGGGGAGTGGGGGGGGGGCTTGAACAAGCGATTGTCCCTCGCGCTTTTCTTCCAGGATAGAAACCGACGCCTGTGGACTTTGGCGGCCTTGCCAAGTGGCGAAGGTGGTCAGTAGGCCCCCGCAGGGCAGAGGAACCTCGGCCAAAGTCTGCGGCGCTCCCTTGCACCCGCGGCTGCGTCTCAGCACTCGTCCGGATGAGCAGGGCAGGAGCTTGAGGTCCGAGCGGAGCCTTTTAGGGTGCACCTTCCCATTTATTTCAAAGGGGCTTTGCAAAATATCTGGGATAACGGCCTTTCCTGCAAAGGCGCCCCCACTGGTTTCTTGGGCTCCCGAGTTTAAGGTGCGTTGAAAAACAAAGGAGGACGCTTCGCGTTGGTTCATTCCTCCGCCCTTGGATGAAAAGGCAAATAGCCCCTTGCCCGGTTCTTACTCTCACCCCCGCTGGGCTTCGGGCACATCCACCCACAAGCTGCAGAGATTAGTGTCCAGCAAGCTACGGAGAGCCGGAAAGGATACAATCTCTCCGTGAGATCAGTTCAGATTTCCTGCCAGATAATGACCGCCGGGTCTTTCTTCCCTCCCTTCCCCCATTCCTTGCAGTGAAGTTTTACCGACTGCGAGGCTGCAGGTTAAAAATTGCATCCCAGCTCAATTCCTCAGAATAGCGGCGGCTTTGATAGGTCTCCAATTTCTTTCCCGTTTTAATCGTTTCTCACCAGCATCCTCCGAAGCACAATTTAAAAGCCATCTTTCTCCTGGGAAAGTATACTTTCAGACTCTTCAGGAAATGTGGATGGAAGGCTATAATCATCACCATTACCACCAGCACCCTGGTATTAAACATTTGAAACCTCAAAAAATGCATCTGCCTAAAAGTGTAAAGTATTCGGAACTAAAAAGACGCCCTTTCGAGCAAAATCCCATTAATGCAAATTACCCTGGAAGTAATAAGGGAAAAACCATATATCTATACTGCCCCACTTTTTGTAAAGAATCTTAGGTATAATAAAACACGTGGTTTTTGAGCCTCCTGCAGGTGTTACGTTTGCTTTATTCGCGTTACTCTGGTTTAGGAGCCGGGTCGAATTGAGATTCGCACTCCGACTGGTTGCCTGCAGGACTTTTGTCTCCCGCGGTTGCCTGGGGTAGCCTCCTCAGTTGCAGGCTTCCCCATGTGCAATTGCTTGATCAGTCTGGGACCGCCTAACCACCCTGCACTCACCGCCGGCCCCGAGAGACAGCCTTGCAGTTGTCTTTCGGCAAAAGCTAAGGCTTCTGCGCGGAAACCTGGTGGAAGGCGCTTAATGAATTGCCGCATTCACGGGTCGCTGCGGCGACGTGTTGCCTGGGACACTAGCGCGGGTTGACTGGAAATCAGGATGGGGACAAGGGGATGGGACTGAAATACCGAGGAAATGGACTGAAATTTTCTATTCGGGATAGGCAGATAAGAAAGAGGAAAAAAGAGAAATATTCACCTAAGCAATTGTGCAACACTGATCTTGTTGGGGACGCTAATGGCTGAGGGTTAGGGCCACGGATTTCATGCATAACCCATTATTTGACAAGACACCCGTCTTGTCACCTGTCTGCCTCTAGAAAAGTTTTTGGGCATTCGAGATTGATTCGGTCCCTGGATCTGCGGTTTCTCTTTCTCCTTTGGGTGTGAGCTTTATTTAAATGCATAACTTGAACAGATGAAAGGACTGAAAGTGGCAACATGTTCCAGTCGAGGTTATCGATTATTTATTTTTGCAAAGCACACTTATACAGAGAGAGGAAGAAGGGCTCTTTTTGAAAGTGGTCAGAACGAGGGAGGGAAAGCAGAAATCAATGCGCTGAGCATCAAAATAAAATTAGCCAGGCCTGAAATCCATCCTCAGCAAATTTCTTTCACGGTGACCTTTTTCACGCCAGCAGCGTGCTTCACAGTTGTGTTTTTTTTTCCTTCACAACGATTCCTGTTGAACGCTTGCATCGCATTGTAGCCTTCGTGGTTTCTCCTTTTCTTTCCTGGGAGGACAATTCAGGGCCTTCAGTGAAATCTATTCCTCCTCATTAAACGAGATTTGCTCGCCTAGCTTCGTCCTTTCCACGTTGCAATGCGGCCTCTTCTTCCCCTTCACTCGTTTTTATTTCGGGCGGTGTCGTTTTTCCTCCATTTCCTCCATTAACCTGCAGAGTGTGACCATCTAAGGCTGCAAAAGCAAACCTGCACTTTCTTGCCTTGAACTCCTTCGCGACTTTGACTTCGGACTAAGCAAGCACGGAACTGAGCGTGGTGTGGACTGCGGTGGGCTGCGGGCATTGGGCGGCCTTTCCGACGAGGGAGGCGATTCCCTTTTGGCATCAATCAAGCTCTGGCAGGACGCGGGAGAACTCGGGGGCGGGGGTCGTTCGTATTCTCCGTCTTTGCTTCGGTCCCCCCCCGAGGCTTCCCTGGGAAAAACAGCGGCCCTGATGCGCCAAGCAGGCCCCCTCGCCCTGGGTGGCTGGCAGGCCTCCCCGCCCTCCTCCCGCGGCAGAGGGCTCCTCTTGCCCACCGGGACCCCATCAGCCCTTCAGGTCTCGAACAGTTGCCCCACAACTGGAAGCGGCTTCGAGAGGGGGGGAAAAGCGCCGATTAAGGTGCCCGCGGTGGTTGCTTCCCCCTCCCGCCTCTCCGCTCGCCCCGGCGGCGAGCAGCCTGGGAAGGCCACGGGGCCCCCCTCCTTCCCGCCGCTGCCCAGCCTCCTGCTCCTTACCCATGGCCGGGCGAGGAAAGGCGCCCGCCGGCCGGGAATATCGAGAAGTGAACCGAGCTCCCGGACCAGCTCAGAGCCGCCGCGGCACTAAACGCTTCAAACTCCAGCGCTCCGCCTCGGCCGGCCGGGAAGGAAACCCCGCGGCCTCCTTTCAGCTTTGGCTCAACTGAAGGCAACTCGCAAGTCCAGCCGGAGGTGCCGTCGATGCGGCCCCGGCCCTTCATTGGCTCCTGCCGGCAGTCCCCGGCCCAGCCGGCCTGCAAGGGACGTCCCGGGAGGCGCAGCGGGGCAGGGCTTGGCTGGGTTCCGCCCCGGCGGAGATGGGAATTCAGCCGCCCCCCTCCAGCTCACTCGGTCCCAGAGACCCCGGGCGCCGCCCTGGACGCCCCACCTCCCGGGCACCACCCGAGACCCCTCCGAGGGAGGGAGGAAGGATTTATCACCCTCCTCTACTGGCCGTCTCTTTTCCAACGGTGGGCGCGCGTGTCGTTTTCTCTATTCTCCTGGGAAAGAAGTCGTTTTCCTTGGGGGGACACCCCCCCCCAAGTGCTGGCATCCTGCAAGGTGGTTGCGGTTGTTAGCAGTCACCTGCGGGACAGGTGCAGGAATGTGTCCTACGCAAAGGGACACATGAACGAAACGGTTGGAATACGAAAGTGCTTTATTTGTAATATATATATATATAAATAAAGTTACTCCTGCCCTTTAGGAATTGCCTTCTTGGAATCCTTGGGATTCCTTTAGAAACTGCCTCCCCCCTCCGTGGCAATTCTGCTCCAGGTTCCTCCGGGCTTTGTTTTATTCCCCCCCTCCCTTCTTTTCACACAAAAGGAGCGGGAGAGGTGATCAGGCGCTGAGAGCAGAGCAGTCACTCAAACGCGGTGACACCCAGTTTTACTTCTCCTTTTCATCAAGTATAGGTGTGGCAGTCAGTGATCTAGTCTTGCCTGACAAGATAATATACCAGGTGAAGTCTAATAAACTGAGACTTGATTAGACAAGTCAGAGATAATGCTTGTGAGTGGTTCATCTGTCTGGCGAAGTGGCATTCACCCTATTTGGGAAAAGGACACACACACACACAGAGAGAGAGAGAGAGAGAGAGAGAGAGAGAGAGAGAGAGAGAGAGAGAGAGAGAGAGACTTAGTGTGAATATTGCTGGATGGTTACTGACCCGAATGACCTCATTATTTGTTCTGTCTGAACAAAACAGTTTTCAACCATTTTTTTCACACTCAGGTAACACCAATCTAGCTATCCCAAATCCTGGTCTATCCCAGGCCAAGAGGGAACCTGAGATATCCTGTCCCAATGGATTAATTGGTGAGTACCTTTGGTTCCTGAGCTGTCACGGTACCTTTGCTTATTACTTTTGGCTGATATTAAGGAAACATGTAGACCAAGATAAGCCTTGCAATATTCATTCCTATTTTTGTAATGATGTATAAAATAATGACTATTCTGGACTGTTGCAATGTGTGGAGCTGCTGCCTTTGAACATGACCCAGATACTTAATCCTAAGGAGAAGAGCAGCTAGCCAGTAAATGAGTCTAATTGCTCCACTCCTGGTTGCCCTTTTCTGTCAGTGGTAGCCCCAAAACTAAGGGCTTGCATAAATACGAGAAATGAGTAATAATTCCAAGGTCTTCCTACCAAGACTTTGAGATTGTCATTGGCCACTCTTCCTCAGATGCCCCTCCCTTCAAGAAAACAAGACAGGTGGCATCTGAAGAAAGGGCTGTTTTAGTCACCTCCTTCGTGGCACTCTCTTCCAAAGGGGCTGGTCCGGATATCCTGTTCGTTGGGCTCTTCTTTTCAGTAGGTGAAATGCGTTGGGGGAAGGAGAAAGGGGGGAAGAGAGAGAGCGGGAGAGAGAGATCAATTTAATATGCCTTTTAACTGATAGCCAACCACCCAACATTTTGGTGTCAGAAAGTATGGTCACACAAAACCCAAATGTTATTGTATGAAACAAATGTTTGTTATAGGCCTTAACTTTTTTTTACAATTAAAAAAAATGCTTCAAACCTTGGAATTGTTTTTCTGCCGCATTCTCTGCCTATAATTCCTACTTTCCACAGAAGGGGAGTGTAATCTACCACCTATGTTTGGGAGCCCTTTGGGGATTTATCCCCAGGATTCTGGATGCGGGGCGTTGGGATCGAGAGCTTTCCTCTCGTTCGTTCCCTGCAGGAGTTTATCTCCTGCGGCAGCTCCTTTTTCATAGGCAGATGCTTCTTTAGCCAGGGAGCGCCTAACCTTTCCTGCAACTGATAAACCGGCGCCTTTGGGAAGAAGTTAAAGTTTGGCAAGGGAAACCTGTCGGAAGAGACTTAAGGAATTGTTGCAACGAAGGGCCACTGGCGCAGAAAGGATTTCCACGGACATTAGCGCGAGTTGTTTGGACCTCCGGATTCTCGAACAACCGAAAACCCCAGGCGCTGCAGAGCGAGCATAATTTACGGGCATCAAATGACTGAAAACGGCAAAATGGTCCAGGCAGGTTTTCCCCACACATACAGAGGCGTGTGTGTGTGTGTGTGTGTGTGTGTGTGTGTGGTGTCCTTTTTTGTAAAACGGACGTCAATACTCGGTGCGTCAAATTAAAACGAGTCAGGCCCGAGACGGACCCTCGGCAAATCCCTTCCTTCCACACTGGGCTTCTGCAGACAGGTTCGGCTGCTTCCCTTAGCGATAGTTTCCATTTCTTCCCATGGGCCCTACGACAAAGACAGCTTGAATAGGATTGCCGCCTTCGGGGCTTTCTTTGCTTTCCGAGGGAGAACCAAGGGCTCCCTCGGCAGGGAGGATGGTCCAGGGCCGCAGCCTTCAGAGGAACGCACTCCTTCTCCTCGCGATCTTCTCTGAGCTGAAGGACCCTGGGCCCTTCAGAGCACAGGATCCGGAGTAGAGAATCCTGCACGCTTGATATCAGGGTGAGGCTTTTTTCGCCCAGTGCTGTTAACTGTCCCAGTCACCTTGCCAGGCCCTTCTTGAGCACAGAGGCTCTCACTGCGCAGCTGAAAGGTACCATCTGCAAAGTGTTGCGCAGAAGTTTTCACAAAGATCTGGCGGTTTCCACTGCCACCCTTTGGGTATTGTTCCCAGGACCAGTTTCCCTCGATATTTTTTTGTAATGAAGGAAACGAAGAGATGAGAGCTCCAGGGTCCCTTAGTTTTTACTCTGCACCCCAAGCCTGCCATAAATTGCAGCTCTTCCAATTCTACGAGGGATTCCACCCCACCCCACCCCCCACCCCCAGTGGCACAATTTTAGGGCGCGATTTTCCAGGGCAAGAAATACGAATTTATTTTTGCATTTTCCTTCTCATTCGGGGAAGCCTCCTAGATGGATCGTGAACTCCACTGAATGTTGGCAGCCGGTGTGGGACAGTGGCGGCTCCGTGCGTGGGATTCCGGGCTGAGCTCTAGGAGAGCCCATCGGTCCATTTGGCTGCCCAACCTGTGAAGCTGAGGCACGGATTAAAATGGGATGCCTCACTCAGAGATGATCCGGACCAAGAACTCTGGGATGCGAGCTGCCGAGATGGTGGCCTCAGTCAAGTGAGCGGATTGCAAGCAAGGAAAACCAATTTTTCTTATCAAGGCTTCAATAACATTTCTGCTTTCTGAATTCGGATTTCTGAATTCGGATCCTCCTGATCTCCAGTGACATCTCCAGAACCGTCGGATGAAAGTGTTCCATCCTGTCAATCTCCCCTTCGATAAATTTCACTGGAAAGTCAACGAAATCGCATCCTAGGCGCGTTTTATGAGAGGAGGCTACTCCAAGGATCCGCTATCAGGCAGCGGGAGGGCGGTTTCCCGGAAGCCTGAAAGTCTCTGGAGTGAAACCGAGGCAAGAACTGCCGCTGTGGCTTCTAAGCCTTTGCCGTGACTGCTGCTTCTTCGCCACCTGTGGCTGCCCTGGACACGCGCCACCTAAGACAGCCCAATTCACAAGGGAAGACTACCCACCCCGCCCCCGCCCGGCACCTCCAGCTGGCCAAACTTTGCCTTGGCTCCTCGTAACTACGATTTGAAGAAGGCGGATATGAGGGCACTCCAGCTTTGGCCCCTCCAAGCGCATTTAAAGAGTTAAATGCTCTTGAGCTCGGTGTGTGTGTGTGTTCTAGAAGTCCCCGGTCTAGAAGTCTGGCAACTGGTCTGTCTCGCCTGAGCACTGCCGGTCCTCTGAACCAGGGCCCTTCGCTCACACCAGTTTAATTAAACTATATTTAATTGTTTTGCGGGCATTCCTGGTTTCTTACTGGTTGAACTAGATTCAGCACCATTTTCATTTCTTCCTCTAATATAATTGTACAACTGTATAAGGAAGAAAGCATCTGCTTCAGAACATGATTTTTGCTCCTTCCTTCCTTCCTTCCTTCCTTCCTTCCTTCCTTCCTTCCTTCCTTCCTTCCTTCCTTCCTTCCTTCCTTCCTTCCTCATTAATCATCGTTTTCTGGCTATCCAACCGGTTCGGATGGACCGCGAGGGCAAATCGCGACCTCCCTAAAAGAACGAGTGAAAAAAACCCCCACGAAGATCCATTTCATGTGATGATCCTTATATTCGCCAAAGTAAAAGAGGTTGCAAGCAAAAATTGTAAAGAGAAGATGTGAAAGACTAATTCCTTCCGAAGAGGGCATAGCTAAGAATGAGAATAGCAGCGAACAGCAGTTTTTTGTCGCCCTCTGTCGGAAATCTGGCTCACTCCCTAGAAAACCCCGATGAAAAGATGCTTTCTAGAACTAACTTTATGAGAATCCAGAATCCTGACATTATAGAGCAGAGGTGGCTGGAGAATTCTGGGAATTGAAGTCCACAAATCTTAAAGCTGCCAGGTTTGGGAATCTCTATTATAGAGAGAAGGCTCTTTTCTCCCCCCCCTTCTCCTATCTCTTCTGGGTCGCTGCAGGCGATTCCAGGCATTGCTCGAAGACCCTTGTAATTTCGAAAACCTCCCCATTCTCTGGCAGAGTTGCCAAATGCAGGAACCGTCCAGGGTTTCGGAGGCGCTTTGGGAATCTGTGAGGAAGGTTCGGGAAATGGTGAACTGGCTCAGAATTCGCCCCTCAGCCTATTGCCAGAGAATGGAAAGCAAAAATGCCTTCAAAGCCCAATGAAAGAGCTTAAGAAGGGCGTGTTGGTGCTTCCAAAACAAACTTACTTAAAATCCTGCAGTGGGTGGGCAACATGTTTCCAGTTCTAGGAAGTTCCGGTTTCTCTCATTCTCTTGTTTCTCTCATTCTCTCAGGCTGGCTACCCAAACTGAAGGTTCAATAGCCACCAATCCACCAATCTTTAAAAGCTAGTATTTTCTAGCTGTTAGTGCCTATGGGAAAACATGTTCAGTTGTCGATTTTGCTGAAGATTAGTAGAAAGTAAAACCTCTTTATAAAGCAGAAGGAAGATGTGAGCATCAAGTAGACAAGTATAAGGATTATTTTGTTTAAAATGGGACTAGGTGAATCTGTCGTTCTGATCCAGGATTGTAAGACTGTAAAGGGTACCAGCTAGGGAGGGCAAATAAGTATGGGGTGTGTGTGTGTGTGTGTGTGTATTAGAAAAACTTTAAGGTCTGTGGTGTGCAAGATTATCCTTATAACAACAAGTTCTGCTGCTGCATTCTTGAAACTTTTCTATTTTACTGCTGCCCACCTTTCTACATCAGGGACCAATCAGGGTTCAATAATATTTTTGCCTATTTTGTTCAATGCAATCAAAGTCCTTTCATGCAAGTCACCTTCTCAAAGAAAGGATGTGGCGTATGTGTGGGGAAAGACTCTGCAAGGACTAATTGCTCCAGATAAGTTTCTCATTTAGATCCATAACTCTTCAGTGCTAAGGAGTCAGACTGGACTCCTAGCAGTTGCATAGATAAATGCCTACCATCCAGTCCTGGGAACAACCGTCTTGCTAGAAATTCTCAATGTAGTTTAAAAGACACAAATAAAGCCCTTTAAACAGATCTGAATGATTCTCTTGCTATAAAAAGACCTTTTGCAAAAAAATGTATGTTTAATATTAAGAGGTGCTGCAAAGGACTACAGTAATTTTCATCTTTTTTTAATGCTGCAGGAAGCCCACTTTCATCCATGGATTTAATGAATTGCTGCTGGGACATTTTGCCATCCCAAAAAGCACAAAATAGGTGCAGATCAAACATTAGCTCAACCGCTCACACTCCTTGCCCCAAATTACAGCTGGTCAGTGTATGCATATGTTGGACAAATTGTGTGTCCCTTTACTTAAGGTTGCTAGAGATGGGGAGCAGGGGTGGACCAAGTGAGCATTCCTTAGAGTTTCTTAGATCAGCCTCCCCAGTTTATTTGGAAGGCACTGAACTGGGAAAAGCTGATACAGAGACAGAGACTACTTTTCCCACACAACAGCCAATTTAAATGAACTTTGTGGAGCTGAAAAATGTGATGCTAGCCATGGGCTCTGATGATCTTAAAAGGAGGTCAGTGGGTAAGAGAATAAAAAGTCAGTACCTATAATGTTCTAATCTATGCAGTTCTAATGCTAGGAGCTTATAGCAGAAGTAAAGACTGGCCAACTTTGTCAAGTTACCAATAGAGGTTTGCTAATCAAGTTATTGCCTTGATGTGATTTACCAGAGTTCCTCTGTACTTGACTACTGCTGCCTGGTCTGAAATTCTTGATAGGAGAATTTGTCCCACTACAGAATCAAGGTGCTCTGTCCTTTTATCGTTGTGTTGGCTTAAACCAGAGGCTCCCAAACTTGTCAGCTTTAAGACTTGTGGACTTCAACTCCCAGCATTCTCCAGCCAGTTCTGCAGAGAATTCTCCAGAGAATTCTGGAGTTGAAGTCCACAAGTCTTAAAGCTGAC
>JANHFP010009984.1:338014-349121 GCA_032468135.1 Calamaria suluensis
TTCTTTTTTAAATAAGTAACTAAACATAAAGGGTTTTCTTTTCTAAAGATGCTACTAGAATAAATAATGGGGTTGAATCCTTATTTATTTAGCGGTTTTGATGGGAGGGGCGAAGAATACGAACTAAGCCCATCCTAAATAGATTTTAAAACTCCCTTTCAACTCAGCTGCTTTCTCCTCTCTTTCCCCGAGTCCTCCTGTCTACTTTTCTAACTAACAGAGCATGCTTTGTGGGGAAATTTTGGATGGCCTTGCTTTAGGCGTTTGTAAATCGCCCCAGGCTCTGCTGGATCAAAGGATGGCTTGTTAAATTGTCCTTTAAAAATCAATCCACGTAGCCCAGAAAAAAGAAATCCATTCTGTTTGTTTTTAAGGGAATTGTCCAAAGTCCAGATGCTGTTTTAACGGAAGACATTTCAATCTTAAGGAAGTTTTCCTCCGCACATCTCTCACGCGCAAGAGAACTGGACTGAGCTCGCTATGATTAGTTTTAAAAAGTGGGCTGTTCCAGAGCAAAATAGTCTATATTTAAGTTCCTGCAAAATTACTAAAATTTATGTCTTTTGTCTTTATCTTCTTTTATATTTCTGTATGTATCTTTTCATGTACGTGCTATGTGTACAACGCGCATTAATAGAAAGAAAAATAAAGCGCACAATAATCACAGAGAAGGGAGGGAGAAGGGGCGTGTAATCACGATAAACAAACATCGGAGGTCGATGTTAGGCTCAACGCGCCATCCAAATATTCAAAGGGAGGCGAGCTTTCCCCTTACGAAACCGTTCCGTGGCGAAGACGCGCCTTTCCGACCGGGCAGGGACCAAGAGCGCCCGCCCGCTGGCAAAGGGCCCCGGGACTCCCCCCCCCCCGGCCAGCCAAGCAACGAGCCGACAAGCAGCAGCGCCTGGCGGGACCCCGTGGTGGGGAAGGGGGGAGCCTGCTGTCCCACCCGGCCGCCGCCCCCCCTCTTCTGAGTTGTTTCCTTTGTGGCTTTCCCCCACAGTGCACGGCTTGACGTCCAGCAACTCCCAGCAGGACTCGGCGTCCAAGTCTCCGGAGCCTTCAGCGGACGAGTCCCCGGACAACGACAAGGAACCTTCGAGCAACGGAGACTCGGGGAAGAAGCGGAAAAGGCGGGTGCTTTTCTCCAAAGCGCAGACTTACGAGCTGGAGAGGCGCTTCAGGCAGCAGCGGTACCTCTCGGCGCCCGAGAGGGAGCACCTGGCCAGCCTGATCCGCCTCACCCCAACGCAGGTGAAGATCTGGTTCCAGAACCACCGCTACAAGATGAAGCGGGCCCGGGCCGAGAAAGGTATGGAAGTGACTCCTCTCCCCTCCCCGCGACGGGTGGCCGTGCCGGTTTTAGTCAGGGACGGCAAGCCGTGCCACACGCTCAAAGCCCAGGACTTGGCTGCCGCCACCTTCCAGGCGGGCATCCCTTTCTCAGCCTACAGCGCCCAGTCTCTCCAGCACATGCAGTACAATGCCCAGTACAGCTCGGCCGGCACCCCCCAGTACCCTACAGCGCACCACTTGGTACAAGCCCAGCAGTGGACTTGGTGAACGCTCGGGAGGCCCAGGACTCGCGGGTGGACCGAGGGCCGGTCCGACTTCGGGGCGGGTGGAGGGCCGGGGTTGAGCTCGGGAGGGGGTTGCTTCTTCCTTCTTTGGGGAGGGGGTCGGTTTCCATTCTTCGGGGGTGTTTTGTGCTCCGTGTTTACAAGAAAAAAATGCGACGTTGCTACTGGTCTTGCCTACCAACTACGACAAATTTTAAATAATTATAATAAGAATAAAAAAAATAAAAACGGAACGCTCTCGTGATTTTTGTAAAGTATGTTTTCTGATACCGAAGCTTTGGTCAGAGATATTACAAACCAAAGACTTAAGATTTCAAAATGAAAAAAGAACTTTATTTCTCAAGATAGAAATAAACTTCTGACAATTATTAAAGATTCTAAGATAGCGAGTTTTTAATATATTATAGATTGCTATGTTTGAGAGACTTGGTTTTGGTTTGTTTGTATTAAGAGTTACTGCCCCTCCCCATGTACAACTGTATAAAGCCAAATAGAATACACACGTCTACTTCACACGCATGTGTTTTTGTGTGTGTATGTACAAACACGTGTTTTCTGGATACATAAATGCGCGCATGTACACACGCATATAAGGATCGTCTTCATAGAAATTTGGGCGCAATAGCATACATTATTTTTGTAGGTATTGTTGTATGGGTTTTGTTCAGGCTTTTTAAACGTACTTTAACTTTCTTCTTTCAGAAACAAGTGCCCTTTTCCTTTTTTTCCCTGAAACACTTCAACAGTTCGGGTTTGGGCAGGTTTGGCCACACTGGGGAACTTCCTGGGAATTAGGTGCAATTAAATTCGATCTCTAAAGTTTGCCTCAATCTTGTAAACTCACTGTAGGAAGACGAGGTGTGCCTCTTCAGACGAAGTTCGCTCCCAGCCTGCCTCAGTAGCCTGAAGTCCCGAACCTCGGAGTCGCAAAATACTGTAGACAGAGCGCGCGGGGTGGGGAGCGGGAGCGGGGGGGGGGGGATAGGGCGCTCCCTTCCACCGTCGAGCTGAGCTTTGCCCTGGCCCTAAACCCAGACGCCCCTTATCCACCCTACCCCGGAGGAGACGGGATCTATTCTTGTCCTATTCCGCCCCCCATGCACACACTTATTCAGGTTTATTTACTAAAGTTAATAAACAGATCAGAAAAGGGCGCGAGGGGGGGGGGTGCGCGCGAACAGATCCCATCCCCACCGCCTCGGCCTGAAGGGAAGGTGCAGATTCTCAAAACAACTCCCTGCTTTTATTTTCTCGGTGGGTGGTTCGCAATTGAGAACCGCCATTCTGGAGCTTGTGCCCCGTTTATGGGTTTCGGGTGAGGGAAGCCAAAACGGTACAACAAGAGACTTATGTAAGGGCGACCTCTCTTTTGGCGTCTGAATCCCAGCCACGCGTCCCCAGGACAAGGCATTTTAGGCAACAATTTTCTGCACGTTGATTCCGCCACCAGCAACACGGAGCGGTGCAAGACCTACGTTGGACCAAAACGGCCAAGGGCGGCCTTTCCGTACTGGATTCTTTCTGAACAACCAGGGGAAGGCCATACATTAATGCGACGTTTTAAGGACGCAAAGCTCAGGCTTTCCTAGATCTTCGGCTGCCGGAAGGCGAGAAGGATCGTCCGGAAAGGCCCCTTCACGCAGTTTGAGTCTCTTCGCCAACAGATCGTAGGAGCCGGTGAACCCCTTGCTTGGAAGACGCGGCCGGGAGAAGCTCGTCTCTGAACTTTGCCCCATTGGAGACAGTAGCTTTTCCCGCGGCTCAGCCAACAGCCGGACCCGCCCAAGGGACTCTCGGAGCTGGAAGTTTCGGCGGCCTCGCTGCCAGTCGCTGGCCAGAATTCAAAGCAAACACTGTACGCGGCCTAAAGATCTAGGCCGCAGCCCGACCTTATTGGCGCAGGAGGCCTGAGGCGCTAAGGCCGGAAGCGCTGCGTTGCCTACTCCAGCGTCTGCAGCCAGTTGGGGAAGCGGAAGGTTGCCTGCCTTCTGCTGGACGCTCCCCCAAAAGACCTCGAGGCTGTTTCTATCCCGGGGAAGAAGCTTTCGAGCACCCGGCTTGCCTTCCCCCCGAACGAGAGCCGGAAACTTCTCTGGAGCTTTGCGTGAGGCGGCATAGAGAAACGCCCGAGGTTTCTTTCCTAAATGGCTCCTTAGCTGAGGCCCGAGTTCGCAACTCAATGCAGGCCCTTGCTTTTTTAAAATTATTGTTATTTATGCATTTGTTTTGGAGCTGCTCGCACTCCGACGCACCGCAAACACCAAGCCCTACTGGCGGCGGCCCGGCCCACCTCGGGAGCGCTACCGCGGGGCTCGGTTTTTGCAGGCCTCGCGCTTGAGTTCCTGCTCAGTCTATCAAGCTGGAGGACTGTTGTGTGGCCCTTACACACACACACACCCGGTAGCCTTGCACTTCACACGCTGGGGACGGCGCGGGCGTCGGGGGGAGTCTATCTTTGCACTATATACAGCGCCCGCCACAAAACAGCACAATGGGGGAGGCTGGGCCTTGGGGATGTTAGAGGCGTGCATATTAAGTTGAGAGGAGAAGAGAAAGAGCCGCAGTGAGGGGGGGGCAGGATGCAAGAGAGACGGAGAGACTCCCAACCCCTCTTCCTCCTCCTCGCCTTCCTTTTTCTTAGTCCCTTTAAAATGACAACCGTCGATTGGCGCATTTGGAAGGAGCAGAGCATTCCCCGGGTCCGAGGGAAGTACCTCGGGTTTTTGTTCAGCCTGTCAGTTGGTGCCATTGTGAGCCACGTTGTACAGGCGGTCTTCCATATGGACAGCTGGGCCTGGAGAAGGCAGAAAGAGACCTTCACAAAACCCAAATTGTATCCGCTTTTCAAAACGGGCATTGTTGTCTGTGAAAGGAAGACGAATTAAAAATTCGTGCTATATCTATTCTCGGGGAGGTGGTGGGGGAGAGAAGAAAAGGCAGGGAGAATCTCTTTTCTCCTTTAAGAAAGCAAACGGGGCCCTTTTCTCCAGAGTCCCCTGAAAATGCGAGTGTAGTTTCACAGGCAAGTTGGTGCCTGCAAATCTGCAGAAACTAAAATAAGACCCCAGCCATAGTATTGAACATTTTTAAAAGCCCACTCTGCCCCCCTTGTCTTTCACAGTCCATCATTATCCTTCCCTTGTCTAAAGGTTTAGTTGTGCAGGGCAAGAGAGAAAAATCATTACAGCTGGGTAAGGCTGCAGGTCCCTGGAGGTAACTTGGAGAGCCTTAAGCTCTCTTCCCCCAAAAAAGTCAGAATCCTCCAAAACATACTAGGATGATGCAACACAGTTCCTGGATTTATGGGCACGATCCAATCCGATCAAAATGAACACAGATTAGATGAGTCTGCCTTTCAGTCTGCATTATTCAGAAAGCCTAGTCTTGCAGAGTGGCTGGCTTTGGCACCCGATTTACCTGGCGCAAAAACACTTAAAAAAAAGAAGACAGTACTATTAATTCATCCACTTATTGGTCTCTGCTTGTCTCCCTACATCCCCCTCTAGAGGAGGCCTGGTGTTTCTTAAGGCTGTCTCACATTCCTATATCTGGAGAGGATCCTGAAAACAGAAAGTCGTCCCTGTCCAATCATGGGACAAAATTCCCATAGATAGCAAAACTGTCTAACCCCAACTAGTCTCTCCGATTTGGGGGACGGAAACCGCCATTCCAAGCCATCTTGACCATAGGTTGAGGGGTAGTTGGGAATCCTCTTGCCACAGATCTTCAGAACCCAGGCAAAAGGAGGAGGATGAACACTCAGGCATCAGTCCTAAACACAGAAGAAACTCTCACTATATAGGCCTTGTTGTCCAGTGCACCTGCCTTGAAGTGAAAGTAGAGGTAGGGAGATTCCAGTTCATATCCCAACTGACTGACTTTGGGAGAGATAAAATTATATCTGGTTAGCCAATCTCACTGGATTGTTATAAGGTTCGAGCGGAGGTGTAGCCCACTTTGAATTCCTTGAAAAGAGTGGAGTATAAACGTAGTAAGTAGCATGCTTAATTTTCGAAGGGAAATTGGGAGTACCCACACGGAGAATTACAGTAACAATCACATCAATGCAAATTAATGGGGTTTGCCAAGCCTCTTTCCTTTGCGAAATCCAGCGGAATCAGATCTCGGCGGCCTGATTAACGGGGCAGTGGGCTTCGGGGCAGGCGAGGCCAGGTGAAAAGGCCTCTTTCGTCGTCAGACCTGGTACCCAGAAGCACGAGCGACTCCGCGGCTTCATTTGCCTGTTTGTGCCTTGTTATCTGGTGGGTAATAAATCCGTGGGGCGGGGAGAGGTCAGGCAAAAGGCGCTATTCAGAGGTAACAATGGGAAAGAGGGCGAGCACATCCATAAGCAGCGGAGTTGGCGCTAAATCCGATTTGGGGGTGCACCACTCCCCTCTTCTTTTCTCCTCTTGGGGTCTGCTGCTGACACCTCCCCTTGCCGCTCGCCTCGCTTTCCATCACCCTTCGCTGGCGTGGCTTTATTTATCGAGCAGATAATGAGGCGGTGGGTGTTTGTGTTGAAAAACAAAATCTCTAAGCTTGGGAAATAAACGACCTATTGACTGTTAGGCTTAGTTTAGACCTGGTGTGAGAGTCATTTATTTATTTTATTTTAAAAGGAGTCTGTTCAAGAGCTTTGGTGGTCAATGAAGAGCTAATCCAATATTTACCAGGGAAAAGGACGATCCTAGCGCTATTACAGGCGGTAGGAAAGCTCGAGGGGACCGGAGGAGGGTGACGGGCGGGGCGGGCTGCAGCCAGGGCATCGGCCCGCAACTTGGTGGGCTCCCCTGCGCCCCCCCCCCCCGAGCCTTTGCAGCCCCCGCGCCGCCCTGGTGGCTTCCTGCACCTTGCCCAGCACCAGCAGCGCCCACGCGCAGCGATGTAGTAGCAGATACTCGTGAAGTGCTGGTGTGTATTAGATATTGTATTGAGCAATATTTCAGGAAATATGTACTTGTGGCGTCCTAAGAGCGACACTCTTGCTCTGTCGATAAATCAACCCGCTTTATCCTAACATCTGCAAATAAACTCTCTCTGATCTCCCCTATCAAAAGAAAACAATTTAGTTTTATTGCTTCGTTTCTCTCTCCCTCCCTCCCTTCCTCTTGGAAGCTTCTTCGATTATAAACGCTGTTATTAATAAACTGAGCTAGGCGAGCCTTAATCGCCTACAATCGGTAGGGGAGGGGCGGCGGAAAAGAGAAGCCATCGACAGACTCCCACCAGAGACTCCCTGTCGCCACAAGGGGGCACTCGAGACTTTCCTTTAAGCACCAACGCTCCTTTTTCAGGAAAGACCTCCTGAAGTGGAACCGGAGTCCGGTGAGTGCGCGGGGCCATTCTGTTCTTTTCTTTGCCTTTGAGAGGAGTGTTTTCGATTGTCCGTTCTAGTGTACAACCCTGGGTTTTCTTACTTGGCTTTGCCATTCAGCCAAAGTTCTCTACCTGCTGTCCAGACTCCAGATCCAAAAAAAACTTTTGCTAATCAGCCCCCTTCTCTTTCCCACTCCCCATCACACGCAAGGCAGAGTGAATCAGAGGCACTCTGCAGTTGAATCCATAGACATAGTGTGTAAAAAAGATGATTTATGTAATAGAGTTGTCGAAGTCTGGAATGCCCTACTTGATTTAGTTGTTTTAGCTACAAATTTTCAGTTTCAGTCACAAATTGACTTCCATGGACCTTACTTCATACTTCAGTGGTCAGTAGAGGAGTCATGCATAAGTGCACTAATGTGCCTATCCTCCCAGTCATTGTATTTTTATTCATTGTTCTCGTTTATGTTTGACAAATTCCAATAAGTAATTCCAATAAATAAAAACAATCCATCAGATAGATGGCTGTATGCACCAGCCATCTGATCCCTGGCAAATCCATCAGGAACCAATCTAGTTTTAAGGAAGAGGGCCAAGAATGGGAGAACAGTGAATATAGTTTTGGAGGTTTACAAATATAAGAATATCTTTTTTTGGTAATGAGGCAGTCAGAGGTTTGTTTGGTTGCTTTTTTCATTGTTTAGAACCACACATGGCCAAAAAGCACAATGCCTGCCTGCAAGTTAATATACTCCCAATGTGTTGAGTCAATTGATGGAGCAGGTAAAGCTGCCCTTGATGAAAGATTTACCTCATGTTTGTCCTTCTTGGCTGTGACAGCAGACAAACTAATGTTGATGGCTTGGCATGAGGTTCATCCCTGGAACAAATCTAATCTCATTTTAGGTGGTTTTGGGGTTGTCAAGTTGTAGTTCCAATAAGTGTGATCTGCTACAGAATATTGTAAGTTGAAGCACTCCCCTCTTCCAATGTGTTTCACTCTATTCTTACCCATTTTTTCATTCCTTTCTTAAATAATATGAATGCTGTTTCACTGATACTACCAATTCTGAATGCTTTTTTAGAGTAAAGGCTTCCCTTTCCATTTTTTATCTAACATTTTCGTTTTATTGTATTCAGACAAACCTTTGGTTTCTCCCAAGTTGGCTGTTACCTTTTTATCCACAGATTGGGCTCTTTGGGGAAATCAGGAGTACTACCCTACCTGGTATGGAAGGTTACTGTAATGATTACTATGGTAATTGATATGATATGAGGTGTAGAACATACAGGTATAATACCTGGAATAGAAAAATAATCTATTTTCCATCACATTTACTTTGTGAAATACAGTGGATTATCTTGTTCTATCTATGCCATTTCTTTCTTGATGTGAATGGCTGAACACAATGCTTAGATTTGGGGGTTCATTTCTGTCACAGCAATTAGCTGGGTAGGAGTAGTGCTGCAGTGAACCATGAGGGGGCACTATTGGATAAGAAGAGAGGCTTAAAAATATCAAATTTAAGACAACATAATACAATAAAATGCAGTTCTGTCTCTTGATATCATTTACTCTGAAATCCAACTGTTTCCCAAAACTGTTTCTCTCTCCTGCATTTATGTTTTTGCTACTCTTCTCAATTTTCAGAATGGGGATGGAACCCCATTCAAATTGGAATGGGGTGATGGAAGTAGGTAACCAACGTAACCAAACATATGCTTGAAGATTGATATGATTACAGAACATGTTTGATTAGCACAATAAATTTTGTAGTACTACAGTGTAATTATTTACCATATTTTCTATTACCTGCCAGAACATCCAAACCTGAAATTCAAAGACTTTAGATGGCACCTGTGACTTCCCAAAGTCAGTTTATAAAGCTGAAAGAAACCATACACATAACTGGATGTACTCTTTACACCCTAAATAAGATATATAATGCAGAGTGTAACTACCACATTTCCCACCCACTGTTCCCCATACCTCGAGAGGCACTACTTATAGTTATCTAGTGACAGTTACTTTCTGGCATCTTGTACATCAGAAGTCTCTCCTAATATTTAGCTATCCTTGTGTTCTCTGCATATCCACTTATAATTTCAATTCTGCTATGTAGAGGAACAGAACTCCTTCTCATGTATGATAAACTTCAAGATAATTGAATACTGTTGCCATGCTACCCCTTAATCTTTTCCCCTGTAGACTAAACATGCCCAGTATTTCAACATATCCTTATTAAACTTTGTTTATCCTGATCATATTCCTTTAGATATCTTGTCAATATGGTGCATCCTGTAATTGAGATGCAGCCAGAGAAATGCAAAACAGATTTTAATTACTTGTGATGAGTGAGAAGAAATGCTTATATTAAAACAATCTCTACTTTTTTTATTTCAGAGTTAATTTATTTATATGGACATACCTCAGTGAATTTTTTTGGCTGTCTTGAAAAATAATATCTTTCCTTCCTTCTCAATCCTTTGAATAGAGGACATAAAAGACAACCCTTCCCAGTAAAAAAATGAACTGGGGATATCTCCAGGGAAAAACACAATTATGTCAGAATGACAATTATGTCAAATGATGATGCTCCATTTCATCAGATGAAAATCTGATGTCCTGATGTCTAATATAAGTTGCATTCATGTGTCATGCCATTATGATACATGTTTTGTTGCTGTTTTCACCAATAGATGCTTGTGTTGGATACCTGTAATATGAACCCAGTTGAAAATACTGGATATAGGAGCTGGTTGTATATTAAGTCTTTCCTGCAAAACTATCGCAGCAGATATATACCAAAACATCAGGCAAGGATGGAAGGAAAATTGAATTCTAGATACAAGCTTTTGAAAGGAAAGTTTGTGGTGTCTCTGCATTTGAAAAGGTCAGACCATCACAAATACAAGTGTACACACATGCACATTCTGTAAGGAGGTTATTTCTTGAATGCTAGTTCTTTATAGAATAGGAGGCTACGTTTCAGATCACATGTTATTATTCTTCAAGGGCACTTAAACATCTGTGCTATTCATTTGTTTCAGACTTCATTTATAAGCAGTTAACCAATGCAAACCTTCAGAAGTACATGTTGAGAAATCCATTAGGATTTGTTTGCTGGGACATTTGTAAATTACTGCAGCCTAAATTCTTTTATTAATATTCATATATTTTCAGTGAAAATAAAATGGGTGACCAAATAGTATTTTTAATATTGCTGCAGTTACAATGTATTGACAGAAAATCACAATTGCACTGCTTGGTTTGTTTCATTTTTCTTTTTTTGCTTTGCTTTTACTCTTCAGTATACTTAAGTATGAATCTTTAGAACAGGTGACACTCTTGTGTTTTTGTAATCATATTTATTCTTCAGCCCACTCAATGAAAGCTGAGATCAATTGCAGATTTGTGATGGAGCCAAGAGATACTGCTGGTTTTAATTGTCTAGAAGAGTATTTTTCCAGCTCACCCACTTTAAGAGGTGTGGATTTCAACTCCCAGAATTCCGCAGCTAGAATACTTGACCCCAAGTTGAAGTCCACAACTTTGAAAATGGCTGAAGTTAAGAAATACTGGTCTAGAAGCATACATTTCACAGATATACATAGATGTGGGTGAGTCTCTTGGAGCAGCTGCAAAATTAAGAGGCCTAATATTTTTACAGGCATTTCAGAAGGCCATTAAATACATAATTTTGTGTAGGTTTTAACTGTGGCATGCAATTATTTTACCTATTTTACATGTGCATTTTAATTTCTATTTTAATTGCTCTACTGCATTTAAAAAGCTAACCTTTTTGCCATCACATGCCAAAAGTGTGGGGAGTATGAGGGGGTCATGCATGTGCATGCCCACACCCATAATTCTATGTGCTCCATCCCCCGCACATGTATGTAACCAGGGGAGCCATGTATCAGGTCCATTGGATACGCCAGTTGCGGCCCTTTCTGGATCGGGATGCCTTGAGAATGGTCACTCAAGCGCTGGTCACTTCCCGCATGGACTACTGTAATGCGCTCTATATGGGACTGCTGGAAGGAAGTACCCGGAGGCTCCAGCTGGTGCAAAATGCAGCGGCGCGGGTAGTTATGGGTTCACCCCGATTTGTTTAGGTGACCCCGCTCCTGCGCGAGCTGCATTGGTTACCAGTGGTGTACCGGGTTCGCTTTAAGGTCATGATTATGATCTTTAAAGCGAC
>JANHFP010009984.1:372687-384728 GCA_032468135.1 Calamaria suluensis
AAAGGGCCAGTCCTCCCGCCCACCCGACTCCCACAGCTGCTCTGGTGGCTTCCCGAAGCCCAGTAGACCCGGCGTGGCCTTCAGTGGCCAAGTATAAAACAAAACAAAACAGAAAGCAGGTGGGGAGCGTTGTTAGGTGCCCTGTACAGTAGGTCCCCTCTCCACAGCTACAGGGAAGGCGGGAAGGCCCCCGTTTCCTCCCAGACAATCCCCGAAGTGGAGAGGGTAACTCCAGACGTCGGTTGGGGCAAGGTTTCCCCGCGCGCCTAGCTAAGAAAGGCAACAAAACAAGATCAACGACCGCCTCCTGAAGGGCAGCTTACTTCTAGTGAATCGAACCGAGCTACCAATAATGCTAATAATAATTTTATCTGGGAACCCCTTAAGTGCAACCTCATTATTACTGATTGAGACCTGATTGAATTGCAACTCAAGGTCGACTGGCGAACATTACCCCGCCGTTTTCACAAAAGAGAAGGGGCGACATTCGCAAAGAGGAGAAGGGAGGGGAGGTACTTGTATCGTTGCACCCGGTAATGATATTTTTTAAAAAAAACAACAACAACAACCGTTGAATCTCGGGCTCAGATTTAAGAGAGGGAAAAACAACAAAGATGTTATTGTTAAGTATTATCTAGTAGGAATCCGGTTGTATTACTGGCAAACATCAACTGTATTGCAAACTTCAATTCATTCCAATAAAAGGCGAACCGGCTAATAACGGAGATGAAATTGTTCTTAGCAAATATAATTGTTGCCTCTCTGTGGATTCCTTAACAAAAGTTCAATGCAGCAAGGAGTTTTCCTGCAGAAGGAGCTAAGAAAGAGCAGGAACAAACTTCGGGAAAGGGCGTACCTACCTCTAATCATTTTAAATTTGAATGTTTGTAAAATGATTGAATTGCTAAGTGAATTCTTAATCGAAGGAAAATATAGTAAAAAACACCTTTGAATTGTTTAACTAGAAAACGTACCAAGAAAAAAGAAGGAATTAGCCAAAATGCAAACTGTGTGAGAGGCTGAAGAGGAAACGGAAAACACTTTTATATGAGTTTTTCTCAGACTGCACTCCTAAGAAACAGATTCTATCAATATAAAGTACTATACCACAGAAAGCTCAAATTGTGAATACTTGGCTGCTATCTTATACTCATTTTTTAGGACAAATGAATCCAGGAAGCTTTACTTTGGGGTAGTCAGGAAGACTGCTTTTTGGGAGGGGCTATTTAAAATTTCATTAAACTCTACAGAATACAAGCAGTCTCAATTATGTGCAAGATTACACCTTACAGCAATGCTTTTACAAAATATTGTCAGTCATTACGTATATATTTTATTGTTTATTTGTTTACATATTTTTTTTTAAAATGAAGGTATTTCCTAATCCAGTTTCTATGATTGATTTGGTCTTAATTGCCATACAATTTGTGAATAATATTTTTTGTTTGATCTGGAACAACCAACAATATCCTTTTCCTAGCGGAGCTGCTATGCCATTTGTTTTGAGATGTATGTTTTAATACATGAAAAAAGGTTTGGCTGATCACTTTGACTACCTTGAAATGAATACAAATTGAATAAAGTCTGAGTCAGAATCTACTCATGATTTAGTCAGGAAAGAAATTGGTGGAATTCATGCAAATATTAGGAATATCAGGACAACTTAAACATTTTAAACAAGAAATCCTCTTATGGAAACTTCAATTAAGGGGGACACCAAATATCAGAATTTCCCCCATTCCTCGGTTTCAGGTGTATGGGAGCAGCCTATAATCCTTTAATATTCCAGTTTGCAAATCCTTGTGGGACCATAGTCCAAAGCATTTTTGTTGCTGATTTAAATAGATTTTTCTTCTAGGTTAACTCATTCAGCTAGGAACTTAAAGAAAACAACCCCAGAGCTGTTGTCCAGCTCCCATTCATTTCAAGTAAGTGAAGGAAAAATTCCCTTTGGAATGTGCCTTAGGGGACATGAAGTCCATGGAAACACAAGGCTAGAAGAGGGTGCCGGTGGGAGGTTTGATGAGACCTTGATTCAGATGAGCAAAATGTCGGGGATAAATATTTTAGTTCAGAGTAGTGATATTTACTTCCAAATATGCAGACAGCAGGAACCAGTCCCACTGAGGTAACTTAGAAGAGGCCAGTGCACAACACCAATATTTCGGATGCATTTGTCTTATATTTTATTTAAGTTTCTAAACAAAAGTATATGAGATAATATTCGCCTGAGAGGAAGTTGCATTGTATTAAATGACGTTTAACTTTTGAGTATATATGCTTAGAATTTCACTTAAAAATAGTGGATTTTAAAATATCATTCCCTGGATTGTGTCTTTTTGAAGGATTTTGGATTGTTAACCTATTCAGATGTAAAAGAAATGGATCACTGCAAAGCTTCATTCTTTGTAATAATTCTGGGGTCATGTAAAACTCGGGTTTGGGAACTAGTACAATTAATGGGAATTTGTAGTAGGACCAAATTATTCTAAAATGAACTAATTTTATTGGAAAAGTTTAGAGTCCGCATACAAAAGTGATCCAATTCCTTCAGCATCTTGAAGTTGGAACACTGAACATCAATTCAGGAGTAATACTGTTCATAGAACTGTGCAGGATTATATACTTTGAGGTTTGTTTGAAATAAATACAGGGCTGCACTATTATCTGGGTAAAACTTTCTTTGAAAAATACTTGCTTGCAAATCGCACACATCAGTTCTAAATAGCTTTAGTCTATAGTTCCAAGCACTTCTAAGAAAAAGACTGGTTGGACTTAGTGGAATTTATTTCTGAGTAATCATGATAAAATTGTAATCTAAATTTAATCCTCTATTTCTATATACTCCAGATGTACCGTTATTGGGTGCAACAGAATCTCTTTTGAATAGACACATGTAGGATTGTGTTGTAGTCCAATTATCTTTTTCCATTGCCCTTTTGTTAATGTATTTATTATGTTGAATAAATGATGGACAAAACATAATTTAGCTATTTACTTAAGGACACCAATGTATTTTCTTGTGTAGTAAGGAAGTTGCTCACCAATTCATCTACCTAAGTTACGTATGTATTAAAGATGTAAGATCTCCCCCCCTATTTTTCTAACTATACTTTTCTTTAATATTAAAGAATAAAGACTATTAAAGGAGGAGAGAGAAGACTGTAGGGAAAAAGAAACAGCAGGGAATACATGCAAGATGGTAAATATACAGGCCTGGGACTAGGAAACAGATTCTTTGAACCATTAACTTCAAGACTGAAATTCACAGAATTTATGTTAACTGCTTATATGCCTACATTTAGGCTACTGCTTTGTATTGTAATGTGCATTTGCCAAGAACTAAGTTCCTTGGAGATAGTTACTCCTGAGTAAGCATGAGATTGCAGCATGGATTTTATTTCCTAAATATGGCTGAATTGGCTTCAAACTCAATTCTCTGTAGAACTCATTTCTAAATATTGTAATGGGGGAATTGGACTGGGCTACATATGAATCCGGGAGCCTGTTCCCTAGCATTTTATCAAGTCAGATTCAGATTGTTTTCTTGGCAAAAACAGAAGAGACAATATTCTCATCTGTTTTTGCCAAAGGGAAAAAAAATCTGAATTAGCATTCTGGTAAGGGGATGTTGCTAAAATGGTTCAAAGAGGAGTCCCATTGAACCCAATAATATAACAGGTGAGGATATACATTTCAGCACACCAAAGCTTGGGACAAGTCCCCCCCCTCCATTCAGAAGACACCTAAAGTTAGGAAGGGGCAAGGTTTTAAAAATTGCAAGATTTTATCTGAAAGGAGTACTGTAGCTCATTCACCCAATCTCCTTTATATAGGCAGGCCGAAAATTATTGAAAAGAAGAGTTTGCTTGGCAAGAAGGAGGTGCAGGTGGGCTAGGGCTGCCGGGCTCGGTGAACATCTGAGCAGCAAAATTTCACAGCAGACAATAGAGTTTGGATGCTTTGAAGGTATTACTTCAAGTATCAATTATTTTCAAGGTTTTTTCCGTTTGGAGAACTTGAAGGAATGGAGATGTTGAATAATTTTCTGGTGCCTAATATATTGGTAGACCCCAAGCCATAAAAAAACATCTTAATTCCTACCGATTTGTGTTTTAAAAAAGAAAAATCAGAAGCTAGATGGAAAACTATGGCAAAACTGAGTGATACGTTTAAAAACAAAATCTTATTAAGAAACTATTTTGTTTAAAGCTAAGTTTATTCAAAATGATGGCTATTAAAGTAGCCCCACGTGGGGGCTAAATTTTTAATCTTAGTGGTTTCGTACATTTTACCCTAAAAAAAACCCCGAAGGCTTCTTAATGCCCAGGACGTGGACGCTGGAGAGAGAGCGAGAGCGAGCGAGCGCGCGCTGTTTTGCGCAAAGACCTCCTCATTTTAGTAGACCAGTATAAGCTATATGGCCACCAATTTAACTCCATATCTGAAAGCGAAGAAGACCGGAGACAGAGTTTCTGGGGACTAGTAAACCCTGCACTAGAACCGAAGTCCCGTCCCTAATACCGGCAATTAGGCTGCCCCTACTGAAATTAGTGGCCTCCACGCCATTCTGTGCGAGCGAGCGAGCGAGCGAGCAAGCGGAACCTCGACAGCTACCTCCCCTCAGCATTTCTTCCCAATTTGCTTTCAAACTTAAAGGCCCTTCTAATGAAAAGCAAAGCCGGCCCGTTGCGGAGAGCCGCCAGCACTTCTCCTTCTCACGAAGCCCAGGGAAAAAGCTTTCCACCCATTCAGCTGCAGCATTTTTTCAGAGCGTTTGAAAGAAAGGGTTTTCTCCGGCAATTAGTGCTCGCCAGGCTTTTAAGGCCAAGACAAGCCGGGCAGCCTTCGCGGAGCTCATTATCTGAAGAGGGGGATAAGTGTCTTTGGAGCGGCCCGGCGAGGAAGGGGTCTCAAGTGGGAACAAAGAACCTCCCAAAGTTCCTCCGCAGCGATGGACGCAAGTCCGCTCCAACTCTCGGGGCCACAGCGCGCGGGGGATGGGTCAGGAGACGAGACTCCCACAGGGGGAGGCGGCAGCCTTCTCTATGGGAAGACCTCGATGGCCGCCCAGCCACTCAAGGACCGTCAGCTAAGAGGCCCTGGCGGCAGAAAGGAGGCGGAGTCGTCCCGTCCCCCCCAAGTTGGGCCCCTTCCCTTCCCTTCCCTTGCAAGCGGTCTTGGTCTCGGCGGGGCTGCCGGGCCAATCGCGGCGGCGGCGAACAGAAGGCGCGCACCTCTGGGACGTGGACCGTTTTGGCGGGAAGGCCCCGTCGCCGGTGGATCGCAAACCAGGGTGTTAAGGAAGAGCGGCGGTGGGGGCTCGAGCACGTCCTGAGGCCGAAAGCGGCCAGACTGAAGACGAGAACGTCGGTTTACCCCTGGCAAAAGCCGCTTCTCGTGAGGTTGTTTGGAAAGCCCACAGCTAAAGGGCAACTCGTTTTAAGGCGCGCTCTTCCGGGAGTGGCGCGGCTGGTTGTTGCTTTCCGTCGGCCGCACGTCTATAGCAAACTGTCTGCTGCCACAGCATCTTGAAATCGCCCACTCACGACATGTTTAGTCCCATAATTTGTACTACTCGCGTAGCCGCTCTGAACTACAATAATTAAAGATGGAGGACTTCGGTTCTTATAAGTTTATATGTGAATGCAAACATTTACTTCTTAGTCCAACTACCTACATGAGTGTTATAGATGCATGCAGAAGTCTTAGGCTCAATATTTTCATTATTGCAATATGCTATGATTTGATTTAAGATTCCCTTAAAGCTTTAGGACAGAAAACAAATTCTACTGGATCTTAAGCCTTGTTTGAACAATGCACAGGTTTCGAGTCTTTCTCTTAAAATCTGCTCCTTCTAGATTTCCTGGGACAAAATTCTAGGATCAAAGACGTCTATTGCACTTTCACTTTTTTTATAGGCAACTCTGTCCCAGACAACTGTGTAGGTTGGAAACAAGTAAGAAATTAAATACTAGATGCCAAGTCCTGTGAATTGCTATCAACCTGCACTTTTTGGGCAAGAACCTTTTCACTCCATCCTCTACTCCCTAGCCTTCATTCTAAACCAGTGGTCGGCAAAGTGCGGCTCACAAGCCGCATGCGGCTCTTTGGCCTCTTGATTGTGGCTCTTCTATGTGTGGGCCATTTTGCTCAATCTGATTCCCTCCCCCCGCAGCACTGGCGTGATTTTAATTTTTTTTCCCATTTTCCCCAGCAATGGAATCGCCTAAATGGTAGTGTGCATGCTCCACGCATGTGCTCTACCATTTATGAGCACTCCTTCAGCCAGCTCAGTCTCTTTCTCCTCTGGTGGCGAGGAGTAGGAGCGGAGGGCAGTGGCTGAGCGAAATGCCAGCCAGACCTGGACTGGGTGGCTGGCCGGCGGTGGCACCTGTGTTGGCGGGGATGGCTGGGAAGAGAGAAAAGAGCTGCCTAGGAAGGGAAGCAGCTTTTATGGCTGGAGGCGGCAGCAGCGTGTCCCCAAACTCCAGGAGATGCTTCCTAAAGCTTTGGAAGCATCTCCGGGAGTTCGGGGACAGCCGCCACCTGCAGTAAAAGCAGCTTCCTTCCTAAGCAGCCCTTGCTGCGGGAGGCAATGCCGGCCTGGGGGAGGTTTAAGAAGCGTCTTCGTGAGTTCGGGGACACAGTTCCTCCTCGCTGCCGCTGCTGCCCTCTCAAGGGAGGGAGGAGAGAGTGAAAGAAAGAGAGGGAGAGAGAATGGAGAGAGAAAGGAAACAGGAAAAGAGAAAGTCAAGTAAGCACCAAGCCACGCCCACATAGTCATGTGACCAGGCCATGCCCATAAGCCACGCCCACAGGACCATGGCTCTCAAAAGAAATTTAAATGGCTGTATTGTTGATATTTGGCTCCTTTGATCAATGAGTTTGCCGACCACTGCTCTAAACATTAGCCTTCTAAGTTGTCTAAAAGGCTTATCTTATTCCAGAATGGTGGAGATTAGTAGTCATTTTACACAATGACCAGGACTCTCAATAGCAAAGGTGAAGTGCTTATGTTATCTCAAAAATAGGAAAAACAGAGAAGATAAAAAGGGTCAGCAATTGTTGGAAACTTCGTTCACCTATGTTGTCCATTTTTCTAAAGAACATAAATGTGTTTAGGATGCCTGTCCTGGGGATTTATCTGCCCCTGGTGCATTCCATACTTTTGAATCTTTTTTCCCAGTGTTAACTTTTCAGTGTAAAGGTTTCCCTAGCAGATATGTGCTTGTAGTTTCCGACTCTAGGGGGAGGTGCTCATCTCCGTTTCAAACCTGAAGAGCCAGTGCTGTCTGAAGAAATTTCCATGGTCATGTGGCCAGCATGACTAAATGGCAAAGACGCACGGAACACTGTTACCTTCCCACCAAAGGTGCTTTCGAAACTGCTAGGTTGGCAGAAGCTGGGACAAGTAACAGGAGCTCACCCCATTACACGGCACTAGGGATTCGAACTGCTGAACTGCCAACCTTCAGATCGACAAGCTCAGCTGCCTTACCTGCTGAGCCACCACATCTAACAGTTAACTAATAGTTAGGGTCTTTTTACTCGGTTGCTTTATAGCATTATCCAATAAAGCTGTAAACTGCTTTAATGTTTGTACAATTGAGAATTGGTGGATATTTGAATTCAGCCCTGCTTCTATTCTGATTCAACCAGTAAGTACAATATTTAAAATGTTGCCATTTTTATTGGCTCATAACTTCCATGGCGTGAGTAAATATGCTATCCTGTAGTAAGTGCTGAAGATAGTAAACACTGATTGTGGATATAAGTGCTTAGGTTTCTCTACTCAAAGTAAGCAACATATGTTAGTCTAGAAATTAGCATATAATCACCTATGTATTTCACCCCTTTCCATCTCATGTTTCAAAGAGCAAGCATCTGCATTTGTAAGTGTTTCAGTGGATCTATATATACTATATATCTTCTCTGCTTCTCTTTCGTAACTGCAATCAGTTCTAGCAACTTTGTTGTTAAGCAAAATGTCACTAAGAGAATGAGAGAAAGATGCTGTGAAGATTGCTGATTGCTGTCTCATTCAGGAAAAATATAAAATTATCTTTTGCAGCTATGCCAGCATTATTCTCAACTCTGGCATGCATTGCCAGGAACAGACTTTTGATTTAAGTGTGTACGTTAGTGAGAAAATGATTTTCTTTTTACTATTGACAAATTTGCAAATAGGTCCTGAGGTAGTTGCTAAACAAGGAGTGACTGTGGTTGTTTTCAAATATTAAAAATTATTCCTAGATGAATACTATTCCAATAATACAAATGTGTTAGCAATTCCTATAACACAGAATGACAATTTAATTCTAGTTCCATACTAAATACATTTAAACTCTTAAATCAGACAATCAAGGGGAATGAATGGAATCTAGAGATGCTAGAATGGAATTATTTTGTCTGAATATATTTCTTCTCAGCCCATTTTCTATATACAGGTTTTTTTTTTAAAAAAGTCAGTACAATTCATTGTATCATCCCATAAAATTATAAGAATTGAACCAAGGCCATTAAGTCCCAAGAGTTGAGTTCAATTTGAAAGAACTCTATACCACTTTAGGCCTAGAAAAATATGAAGCATTTTTAAAATAAGGAATTCCTTACCATTTCTGTTGGGACATGGGTTAAAACTCTTAATTTTTAAATTAAATCTGTGCTAAGGACTAGAAGGCTAAGTACATAGTCATCATTCAATTTCTCAATAGCTAATTTAGATGGTTATCTCAAAATATATCAAAGTATACTGCACTTGGAAGTGACACCACAGTGCTCTCTTAATCCTACACATTTGACAGCTCACTTACAGACACAAGAAAAAAATATTGTATACCTACAAATAAGCCCAAATATGCAATTTCTTCTAACAGTTTTAAACTGTAAGTTATTTTTAATGCTTTCTTGAAAAAAAATGTGGGATTCAAGTGTGTTACTAGATTTACTGTATCTTTCTCTATCTAACATGTCCCATCTTGTGCTCCTCTCTCTAGTTCTGCCAAGAAACGTTTTGTTGAAAGAAGGGTATCTGTAACTAATAGTGTGCCTTGAGGCTTTGGATAACATTTAGTGAACAAATGGGAATTTCAGATATTTGCAGAAACAAAACGTTCTTCAGTATTGGCCATGTAGGTATAGTTATTGGAATAGTAATCCAGCAATATATGGGCAAGCACATATTATTCACCTTTGCATCTGTATGTACAGTATAAATGTCATTAAGCAAAGTAAGATTTAGATAAACTTAAGGCTCACACGCACTGCTCTTGACTGGAGTAGACACAAAAAAGTACACAAAATTGTGTATAAAATTCACCAATTCGTATTTTTTCATGTAAACTGATAAAATACAATCTTGATTGAGCTATACCTAAGAATTCCTATTATTTGTAATGCTACAATATGAAATAAACAACATGATCGTATAAAAGCTGAAATATTTACTTGGGAAATTCAATAACCATATCCTAAAGGAAGAAATTTAAATGAAGCATTTAAAAAGAAATACTGATGAAGTCTTTAGCTCTTGTGCAATAAAACAAGGTCCACAGTTACATAATTTGTACGTATGTTTCCAATGCTATTTTTCTTAACAATGCATTCTCTGGTGTGCGCGCTAATGGAAACCCTGATGCCAACAGCATTGGCACATCACAATGTAATAAAGTCTCTACTCTGGGTAAAGACAGACCTGTACTCCTGCTTCATCAGATCAGAACATTTGCTCCTATTCTGAAGTACAATTGTAAATCAACACAGCCGTAATATCAAATCGTACTGGTAAAAATGTACACATCTTAAAAAGAAAGCTTATCTACCCAAAAATTATCCAGGTGATCTATCTGATTATAAAAACAAGAGTGGAAAGTGGCAGAAGCCTAATTCCAGTTGTATCTTCCGGACGAGGGTGGCAATGGGTAAGGTCTTCCATAACCCTGCAAAAATAAATAATACAGTATTATTTTATATATTCCCAGCTTTTACCCAAAAGTGATGCCCCCATCCAAGTATTTGTTATTGTGTAATGCAGCAAGCAAAGACAAGGAAATAGAGATGTTCTCAATTAATGTCAACTATTGGGACAATTGCTGTTGCTAAGTGACATGGTCATAAAGAACTATATCATGTGATGGCACTGCTTCATGAAGACAATTCCAGCATTCCCGGTTGCTGTCATTAAATGAATGGGCATTAAATGGTCAATAAGCCAGACTGTCCTGAAGTCATAGGGTTGTCATTTGCATTCCACTGCAAACTTTCCCATTGACTTTGTTGAAAGCTGGCAAAGAAATTTGCAAATGGCAACCATGTGACTGCAGGAGATTGTGATATAATTGTGAGATAGGAGCCAAGAACTTGGATTGTGGATACATGGCCACAGGCATGCTGCAAAGGCTGGAAGTCTGAGGACTGGTGTGTAAATTTACCTTCACTGCGAGTTTGAACAGTTGTTGAATGAATTGTCATTAAGCAAGGACTACCTGTATGATAAATATTTTGTTCATAGAAGAGGTTTTTGATTTACAACCAAAATTGGGACTGGAGTTTGATTTAACTTGTGGTTGTAAGCCAAAGTAACCATATGATTAAACCTGATTTTTTAAACCATTTTTATAATTGTTGTTAAGTGAATTATGTCTTAAATCCTAATTACATGACTATGTGAATTCATTTTCTTCAATGTTGTTTTTTTGCTGGAAATTGGATTGGTTTTTTTATGGGTTTTATGTTGTGATTTTTAGTATTGTAAGCTGCCTGGAATCACCTATGTGTGAGTTGTATGGCCATATAAATTTGTTAAATAAATAAATAAATTCCAGATTCCCACAAGGAAAGTCAACCAAAACTAGCAAAAAAGCTGCAAACTGCAGTCATGTGACCATGCATGCTGCAACCAGTCATATATACAAGCCAGCTGCACAGTGCCTTAAATGTAGTCATGTGAACCTGTTTGGGGGGAGGGGGGGCGACGACGACAACGACGCACTGTTACCATTCCTGGAAGAGCTTTACAGGTCATAAAGCACCCTTTCCATAGCTACCATGAATTAATTTTAAATTCACTGATCTTTGCTTGCCTAATCTCATTAAATCAATCAACTCCACATTTGGAACTTCTTTTTTCATTTAGTTAAAAATCTGTGGCAAATATAAACAAAAGCAGGATAAAGAATTTATCTTATAGTGCATGTTAAATATAACATTCATAACATTTATTTAACAGCCAGATATTTAAGCTGTGTTTTTGACCATTTGCATTATTTGGAGTTTAGAATGAAAGTTTGATTCAAAATAAGCATATAAGAATGCAAAGCTGCATTGGATTTGTCCAATGTACTCTAGTATCAAATGCCTATATAAAGCCTATGAATATCTTACTATTTTCTTCCAGCAATAGCAGTTATTAAGTTTACAGCATCTGGTTCTGGAGGCAATGTTTAACATAATGATAAATAGCAAATAATAATCTTATCACTCTTGGTAAATTTGCCTAATTCAGATTTTAACCTGATCAACATCTACTAGTAGTGAATTTCAACGATTAATTAAATGCAATTTAATTAATTTTCTTAACATTAACATTATATCCTATCTTAGATATATTTTTTTAAGTCCAAGTAAAGTAAACCTCACTGTTATATGTAGCCTCCATTAAAAGTTTTTTCCAAAAGTTGCCATTAAATCATAATTTTAGTTGTGACAGAAAAAATTATTAAATACTTGGAGAGTCATCATACAGTATTTAATTCTTATGAAAACAGGTTCATAGTAACAAATATTCCTATAAATTCTCTGAAAAAAATTGTTTTGTAATTTCACATCACGATCATTAAATAAGGTTGATATCTCTGAATAGAAGGTCTGAGGACTAAATCTAATCTGCAGTGAGCTTGCTGATGCAGCAACTGCCACCCCAAGAGCAATTTTTTTTACTTTATTCTATTTTATTCTATTTTAATTTATTTATTTATATACCTATTTAATTATTTATTTACCCATTTATTTAGGCCTTGTACCCCTTGATGACAGATCTT
>JANHFP010009984.1:403647-414324 GCA_032468135.1 Calamaria suluensis
GTAAACCGCCCCGAGTCTTAGGAGATGGGGCGGTATATAAATCGAAACAATAAATAAATAAATAAATAAAATAAATATTTCAATTTGAGAATACTTTGGGAGAGATTCAAAGAATATGATGAAGACTATATTACTAGTTGTTATTGATATTCTTTCTCCCATGAAATTTGCTTAATTCCCAATGTAAAATCACGGTGATGGTGCAGCGGTTAGTATTGCAGGCTAACTCTGCCTACAGCCTGGAGTTTGATCTGCTCTGCTCAAGGTTGATTCATCCTTCCATCCTTCTGAGGTTGGTAAAATGAGGATCCAGATTGTTGGGGGCAATATGCTGACATTATAAACCACACAGAGAGTGCTGTAAAGCAGTATGGAACAGTAGATAAGCCTCAAGGTTATTGCTAAAATCACTCAAAATGATTACTACAGCTAAATTTTGTGGAGTTATTTTTCATTAAAAATAACACAAAACACCAAAAAACATTCATAGTTTTACCATCTACTCAATGTAAAATGTTCAACCACTCGTAATCTACTCACCAAAATGCATCAAGTTATTTCAATACATAAACATTTCTGTCTGGTTTCCTTGCTAAATAAAGATAGTCCTCGATTTACAATTGAGCCCCAAATTTCTATTGCTAAGTGAGACATTGTTAAATGAGTTTTGCCCCATTTTACAAAATTTCTTGCCACTGTTAAGTGAACCAGTGCAGTTAGGAAATTAGTAACACGGTTGTTAAGTGAATCTGGCTTCCCCATTGACTTTGCTTGTCAAAAGATCACAAAATGGGATCACATACCCTGGGACACTGCAACCATCATAAATAAAGTTAAAGTTGTCTGAATTGACAATGGGAATGCTGCAATGGTTTTAAATATGAAAAGTGGCTTTAAGTCACTTTTTTTAGTGCTATGGTAATGGTTGAATGGTCACTAAACAAGCTGTTGTAGGTTGAGGACTACCTATATGAGTAAATAAATGTAGACTAATAATATTAATTAACAATCAATAAAGCTCATGACTACTTACCCTAATGTTCTGAATGCTGACTGGTCCAAATGAACCTGTCTCCTATCACGATTAAAACCAAGCTGTGGCCTCCAAGATCTGCCATCATTATTAGTTTTCTCCCAGTCACCTGGCTTCAGAACTGTTGCAGGTTTTCTGATTGTTAAGACAAAATTATTTAATATGTGTCTGGACAATGGAAGAGACCAGAGTCATTTGGTCCAAATTTCAGCATAGTATAATTTTACCTCCATTCTATTATATAGTAAATGGTTCAGAAATATTTTCAAAAAGACATACTTACTTTGCCCCAGATAATACAACTGCCTTAAAAATATAGTCTTCTTGGTATTGAGGATCTTTAAAGTTGATACTGGGAACAAAAAAAAATTGTAACAATTGTGAAGTTTTAATAAGATCAATAACCCAGCTCTACGAACAGTTCTCACTATTTCATTCCTTTTTAAGATGAGCATTTAACCAAATTAATCAGAAATCAAGCCAATCAAACTTATCACTTGCAAAGACAAATATGTCCTATCAATCTGGTTTACTTGCTCCTCATTTTGCAAGCAAATCCAAGATGTTTATCAGTGGAAAACACCTCAAATAAGGTGTGTAAAATGCCATAGACTAGTATTTAATAAATGATATAATTCCATGCAGATGCTTTCTGTGACTTTTCATCCAATTGCATGCAGAGAATTTTTACAGATCCTCTCATAAGATATTACTGTCAATTATATTGGCAGACCCAACAGATACAAGGATCCAAAATGGACCTAATTCTTAAGCTTATTTTCCCAAGGATTCTGACCTTCTTAAAACAGATGGGCTGGTGAAATAAGAAAAATATATTGCAGATTTCTTTTCAAGCAAAAATGTGAAAGGAATATGCAGAGACACAAGCAAGAATATAATTTAAGGAACCCACCAGGATCAATCTTAGAATATTTTAGATCAAATATATGTTCATAAAAATGCAGACATTTAAAATGTTTTAGGGGGGAATGCCAGCCTTTAAAAATGTCAACATCTTTGCCAATTGAATATGAGTCATCAAATAGCAGGTAATCACTCATTTTTCTTGTGATCCAAAAGTACTACCATATATTTTTTGTAAAACAGGAATTGGGTATCCATGGCACATAACTCCATTTTTTAATATTACCGTCTAAATGTGTCACAATTTGGAGACAGACTCTTCTGCTATTTAAGAACCTCTCCTCAACCCTTCACCAAAAGCCTGGAAAAACAGAGATGCTACTAAGGATTAGGTAAATCCAAGAGAAGGAACTATTCCCATCATAAAAAGTTCTTGGGTGAGCACAGCAACAGCAATAAGACTTAGTTTATATTTTATGGATCTAATTAATCTAAGCATGCCATTAATGAAGCATGCCATTTTTAGTCAAAAGGTAAAAAGCCTCAAAAGATTAATTAGCTCTCTGATGCATCCTCTCAAGATAAAGAACATATCTGTGGAAGATTGGTAACATATGTCTTTAAACATATTTTAACGTTTGCATGTTTCATTTAATATACACTTTTTATTTGTTTTTATAGCATTACAATATAATCTGAACAATATAAAACAAGTGGGTTTCTTTGTCTCTTCGTTTACCAATCCTTCAAAATATAGGATAAACTGAGACTTTATATTTTGGGAGATTGCAAGAAATTGCTATAACAGATGTGCCTGTTTGTGTGAGAGCACCATTTACTGTAACATCAGGGCAGATAAAAAAGTACCAATATATGGTCCAGACTGGCCGAAAGGTTGTTCAATCGATACAAAAATGTAATTATACTATCCTATAACCAGTTCAGAATGGAAGTTGGACTTTTGGTCACTTGAGACCTGGAAGGAAGGAAAGAATTAACTCCTCTTGTTCTAAAGAAGATTGAACACGTATCACTGTAACAAGGTACAACTTAGATAAAAAAGTTTTAGGCAACTGAAAAAGTAAGAATAACAGTGGAAGATAGGATGCCATATCAAAAGTGGGAACTACACAAACATATTATCTTTCTGTCTCCGTTCACTATTCCAGCAGAATTATTATTAGAATACTTTTTTCTTTTGGTTATGATAGAGATAAAGCCTATAGGAATGGGGAATTCTACAGTAAATCCCCTAGCTTTGCCAAAAAAATAAAGTAAAGAAAATGAGATTATAGTAATCACTAAGGGCTGTATGGCCAAAAATTACTTTGGGGGAGAAGTACTGGTAATCCTCAACTTGTGATCCAAAATTCTGGACACTAATGAGTCCAGAATTTTGCTTATAAACTGTTGCGGTTATAAGTTGAATCCTCATGTGACTGGATTCAAGTTTAGGAACATAAATTGAGAAGCAATGGAATCTGTTGGGAGTTGAGAAATCATTTAATATCCTGGTTAAGATTATTTGCTTTGCCCACCACTAATTTAGGACAAGACAGCAAATGCAAAGTACAGTAAGTACAGTGGGGCAAGTACAGTATAAGCAAAGTGGGGCAAGTACAGTATAAGCAAGAACAACCCACTAGGTTTACATGTACCCTTGAACTGCTCTACGGAGTTGCTCTGGCCACCTACAATTTTCACTGCCTTTTCTTCCCAAAAGGTGGAAGGGAAAAGCCAGGATCCTCTTTCATATCAAAGGCAGCCCAAAGTATATCTATTCTGACACCTCTGAATGCCTAAGAGGGAGCCCATCTTCTAGGGTCTACCTAACATTCTTCATGAGAACAGCCTGATCCCTTGGCAATCTGATCCTGGCAGCCATTTTTCTTCCCACTAAAGGATTACTGCGGGAGGCAAGCAAAGACTAAATAATTATTTTGTCTGAATAAACTTTAAGACTTGCATCTCAAAGGAGAAATGAATTTTTTTTCCCTATAGATTCAGATAAACATTGTTTTCACAATTAAAATGGAAGGCACACTTCAGTCCCATAATAAATAGATTTCCTTTGACAGAGGATGATAGAAAAAATGACGTCATTTAGGAGGCAACAGTCTATTTCTATATGAGTCACATAATTGTATTTGTCTCCTGACGTGAACTAAATAAGAGAATAATAATAATAAGTGAAATGAAAGATCTATGGATTACAATTAACAAACTTTTTAATAGATTCTCTCATTCATATTATTTCATCTGATTCACTAGTGTAATCTTATGGGGAAACAGAATAAATATATAGCAAAAAGATAGGCCTCTAATCACTTTCCACATATGAGACTAGCAAAGGAATTTATGGTAGTGTGATCATAATTACTGAATAGAAGGCAACTTGTTTTCCAAGGTCTAACATTTCAGTTGACTGTGAACCTAAAACACAAAAGCTTTTAATATAAGGGGATCACCTCTATTTTTTTCTACCTATCTGTGACAGAGTTAGATGATAAACCAGGATTGGTAAAAAAGGTACACTATAAACCTGAATTTATAATTTACCTTATGGCAGAATTCTGTGTCAGATCGCGCAGCAGTGGTACAGGAGATTGCACTGATCTAATGGTTAAGGAAAAAGGTAAAACTGTTCATTTCAACAAAAAAAAACCCTCATGATTGTAGTGAATGGTGGAACACAAATATAAATTGTCAATGGCCATATTTTTAATGTTCAATGGCAATTTCAAGGCCAATTTCAAGGTTAGGTTCATGATTGCCATAAACTCTTGAGGTATCTGGATGTCACAATGCTCCTGAGCAGACTGAAGTCCCAAAGAATAAGATTTACTACCAACCTGGAAATAAAACCAGCTCCATCAGCAACAGACTCTTGGAAGATAGTTAAAATTCTATTCTTACATAGGCTTTTGGCTGGTCAATATGATGTTGCCAAAGTTGTATTCTTATATTTATACTGCAATGCAAATATTGTAACTGTTGCACAATTGTTGTGAACTGCCAAGAGTTTCAAGAAGTAGAGACTCAATCAATCCCTTAGTTATTTCCCACATGGGATATTATTTGGGGTTTTGGGAGGGATGAATTTATTTTCACAAATCTATACGCATCTTCCCAACTTTCACATCCACAGATGATCTTCCTCATTATTCTCCTTCTATGACCATATTTTTAAAAATTCCTTAACAATGAATAAAACAAATCAGTCTTATCATATATGGAGTAAAATTAACCCTGAACAATTTGTCAGCAAACTAACTGCGGTATATTCTATACTTACTCATCTGGAAGGATGGGATATTCATTCAAGGTGAGCTTTCCCTGTATTCCATGACACAGTTCAGGGGGTATATCTACTGGCTATTGAGGAGTAAAAAAAATTCTGATTAATTTAACCAAAATAGCTCTAGTTACAATTATGCAGTTGAGACATACTTCATTTCATGCCCCTAACAAATATGATAAGACATACCTCTTTTTCATTAGATGTATACTGTTCAAGAATGAAGTCACAAAGCTGATGATGTTTCCCAACAAAAAGGATATCACCACCAAGACTATTTCTTCTGGCTAGAAAATAAAATAAAGTAACAATACTTACTTCATTATGAAATGTCTAAAAGAAGTAGACAGTGGGAATCATGTGCAAGGACTTCTGATTTTACATTGGAGTTATGTGAATTGTATACCACTTTTCGAAATAAAATTTTATATTACTTTTATTCAGGAGAAACTTAACATCTCTCTCCTGCATTCTCCATCACAAAAAGGACAATTAGAAGCTAGAGAATAAAATGTTAGAAATGGAATTAGAGAGGTTATCATGCTTTCTGAGATTTCAAAATGTGGTGGAGGTGGCGAAGGATCTGAAGGATACAATGAGTCATCTTTTGGCAGAATTAATCGGGGTAGACAAAACATTGATTTGGGAAGATATTGATTTGATATATAAATTCAAATTATGCTAGAATAAATAATGTCCCGAGAGAAATCCATATTAAATTTCTGAGACGATCTACAAGGGATGAGGTGCTGAGGGCGATGAAGGGAGGATCTCTGAGATACAGGGGAAAGGAGATCGCAGTATTGAAAGATTCCTAGAAAGATAAGGGAGTTCAGGAGAAATTGTTTGTTAAAAATATTATTTTCAGATGGTTGATGTCAGAGGGTTTGTGGGAAGAAAAAAGATATAAATTAAACAATTATGAGGAAGTGGAAGCTTTCTACACTGAACATAAAGACTTCCTGGAAAGTGAAGAGCTGCGGCCTGGGGGGAGGGGAGAGCAGGAAAGACCAAAAGAAAGGGGGAGGGAGGAGGTCCGGTGACCTGGGTCTGGAGAGGTGGGTGGGATGTTGCCCAGATCAAGATCACAAGATAAATAATGATGTATTATTAATCTGCTTGATAAAACATGAAAAAGGTATATAGAAAACTGGAAATTTAAGTAATTATTTAAGTAATTATTTTAGTTAAATATGTGTCAATGCTGGAAATACCCAACTGTTCAACTGTTCAGTCAACTGTTACATATAAATGTAAAAGTGTAATAATCTTAAAACTATGATCTTATGATGTACTATAGCTTCCAATCTCAAGAAACAAGTTGTATTATTAAATGGATTAAACCCCTTTACCCTTATATAAAAATACCAATAAAATACTTTTGGAGAAAAAAGATTTATTGTTCAAGCCAATTCACAAGAATCTAGTCAAATAATAGTTGGCACTAAATTGGTGCTGGATAAGAGTCAATGGAATTCAAAGGGGGCTGGACTTGCAATGTTTGTGGATACCTAACAAATCTAGGCTGAGTCCTCTTGACTCCACCTCCGACTCTGCTTCTACTCTTACAATTTGTTCTATCTAAAACCATTTTACAATCTTGCAATTCTTACTTTCTTCAGAAGTGAGACTGGGATACACCTGTGTCAAAGCAGCTCTTAGACGGCGTTCATCAACAAAAGGTAGCAGAGCAACCCCTAGGAAAATAAGCAATTGGAATTTATATTTATCTCTAACAACATCAAGGAAAAATTTTAAAAGATACTCGGACAAACCAAATTATAACACTGGATTTTAAAAGAGATAATTAAGTATATATTTAGCTCTTCCACCAAAACCAGGGACCTGAAAAAATTAACTTAAGGTCATTGACTTTCCCTGAAGATGGGGAAAGAAGGAAAAGAAAATACATGCACTTACCCACTTTTGATAATTTTAAACTTACTATATATCCACCATTTCCCTTCCCAGATGTTAGAATAATTTTCAATAATGTTTTTTTAAGAGCCATGGTGGCGCTGTAGTTAGAATGCAGTGCTGCAGGCTAACTCAACTGCTCACTCCGGGAATTCGATTCTGAGTGGCTCAAAGTTGACTCATCCTTCCAAAGTGGGTAAAATGAGGACCCAGCTTGTTGGGGGCAATATGCTGACTCTGTAAACTGCTTAGAAAGGGCTGTAAAGCACTGTGAAGCTGTATATAGGTCTAAGTGCTATTAATGGGACTAAACTGGCATTTATCTCTGTAACATATTTTTTGAAATTTTTATTTTATGTGTATAGTCTATAGAGTTAAAGAAAAAAAGTAACATATAATCTAAGCAAATGTAACAAATATTCAGTACCATCTGGAGCCATCTTAAACCACTTTTCACTTCAAAGAACAAACCTCTTGAGTTTGACTGGTTAAGATGGATGATAATGCACATAATCAATATGTGTTGATTATAATAATTGCAAAAAGACAGCTTCAAGTTGTACTTATTACAAATACTGAATTGCAAAATGAACTAATTTATTTTAGAGTGACATTCAACAGGTTAACTTAACAGTGTAAGAACACTATAGCCAAGCACATTTCCTGGCTTTCTCCAAAGGAAAAATGGGTTGAGGAGGCAAAATGCAACTGGGGAAGAGGACAGCTGTGCAAGTAGAGTCCTCTTGCATAACCCTGGGCAGAACATATAAAACACAGCACTTCACACTGGTTTTTCTATTATTAAAACTATTCAAGAAGCTTATATTAAGTATCCAAAATGTTATTTTAGTCAATAAATTCCCCCTAGAAACTGCTGAAATTACTATGTATCACAACTCATTTAATCTTTATCAGTTTATTATTTTACAAGTTCATTAATGAAAACAGCACATAGAAATCAGTTTAGCAACTGCTAGCAAACCTGTAAACGGAACGTCTTTCCTGTTTTCTTAAAATTATTCCCAAGACTAACCATACAAATATTGACCTCATGATGAAATACTTACCTTGCCAAGCAAATTTTTTCCCATTCAGATCAATAGCGAAGTCCTCAGGATAGAAGTCAATTATACTTGAATCCTGTTGTAATAAAATATTATTACAGTGATTTAGAAATCTGCAAAGCATTGGATAAAGGCACTATTTTTTTCTGAAACGTAATTCAAAGAGCATTTTGTTTAAAGAAAGAAGTTTACAAATTATTCTAAAACAATTTAAATTTTAAAAGTACATTTTCAAGGTGTAAAATTTACAGTTTTTAAGTTTAAGCCCTGAATCTGAGTCATTAAACTAGGTGCAAAAGCATATGTATGCAATCAGCAAACTCTTGCTTACTATGGTCCTGTCTTCCTCCTCCCAAATTCCCAGCCTGCTTCATGACAAAATAAAATAAACCTTCTATATGCTTGATAATTTGGGCAAACAAGTGTACATTAGAAGTCACAAAAGTGGAAAAGCTTCCGGGTTGCCTCAGGGGGTGGATGTGCCTCGGGACAGCTCCTCGTCCCGCCGTCCATAAATCCGCTCCTCCGGTAGGCTCTGTAGAGCTAAGGCTGCCCTGGAGGAGCAGCCGACCTATGGGGCGTAATGGTGATCGCTCTGGGGGCACCCAGATAAGCCCTAGGAGCCAGAGGAGATCAGGGCAGCCTCAGCAGACAGCTGATGGTCACCATTCCCAGCTGAGCGGCTTGTGGAGAAAACGAAAGCAATGAAGAGTGTCTTGTGTATTCGAGGTGAGACTTAGTTTCTACTGAGTTGAGGTCAGACAGCTGATCGGCCAGGAAATTGGATTCTGCTTTAAAACTTTGGAAGAAAAGATTGGGAAGGGGAAAGGGAAGTCCCCCCCCTCTTCCATGGGTTGGTGGTGGTATAAGTGATCCCCTCTTTGCAGCATCGGCTGATGCAAGAAGATGGGGGGGGGGGGGTTTCCCGTAAAATTCTGGATATTTTCATCTGGAGACGGGCATTATGAACTGTGATTTTAAAGTTTTTGAAAGTTAACCCTTTGTTCTCGGCTGACTGTGTGGTGCAACCCTTCCTGCAGGGGAGGAGTGTGCTGGATTGAAACTTGATACTTGTGAACTGGAGTTTTGTTTATGATTGATGTCACTTCCCTTCAAAGTTCCCAGCAGGGAAAGAGAGCGCTGACCGCAGAAATTATCTGTTATTTACAAAATAAATAGTGCTTGGATTTGTGCCTAAGCTGGTTACCTTGAGAACAGCTGCATAACCAGTCTCCTTGCCTGGAGGAAACCCCCCTCTTTCTACCTTTGGCTCCTCTGCAAAGTGGATTTCCTGAACTTTTGAAACTTTTTCTACACATCCACTCTGTATCTGTCTTCAACTGCCTACTCAATTGGATAATAATTGGATCAAAAACTTCCTGACCATTTGGAGTATAAATTAGAAGCTTTAAATTAGACACAATGCTGGGTGACGGCAAAAAGATTTTTTTTCCAGGTCTCCTGATGCTTTTGTGTCTTCAGTGTCCGACCCGGATGGGCAAACATCATATTTACAAAAAAATAATTTTAAAAATTGGGAAAGCTGACACAAGCATTCAAGGAACTGATAGGAGACTAACATCAGGGTCAGTTGGCCCTACATCTGGATTTAACAGACTTAAAACAAGACATTAAGAAAAACTTTGCAGACTTAAAAATGAATTAAAAATTGTGCAACAAATGGCTGGGGACAATAAACAAAGGGTGGGTAGGGTGGAAGAGAGGGCGGATGGGGTAGAAAATTCAGTTAATCCAAAAAGAAAAACAAGATCTTTGGAAAACCAGGTTGCCTGTATTGAGTTGGAAAGGCTGTCTGTTTATTTAAGATTTCAGAATGTGATGGAGGAGGCGGGAGAGGACCTTAAAGATGTTATGACTAAAATGTTGGCAGCCTTTATTGGAAGATAGATCAAGTTTGGTGGGACATGGACCAAGTTTATAGAGTTAATTCGATCTATGCCAGAATACACAATGTTCCAAGACAAATACATCTTAAATTTCTTAGGAGATCCACAAGAGATGAGGTGCTAAGGCTACAGAGGGGACAACTTCTGAGGTATGGGGGCAGGGAAACTGCAGTGCTTAAATATACTCCAAAAAAAGATAAGGGACACTAGGCGCAAGTACCAAGTTCTATCAAAAAAAATATTTTGTAATGGAATCATATTCAGATGGTTGTTGCCAGAAGTTATGTTAATATTCTGGAAGGATAAAAGAATTAAGATAAATACTATAATGGAAGCAGTAGCTTTCTTAAAAGAACATAAAATCTTTCTAGATAAGAAAGATCTCGGGGCAATGAGAAGAGGTGATGATAGATTGGCAAGAAACAGGTGGAGAGCGGATATCCACAGTCCCGTCCCATCCGGGAGGGACACATCGCATGGGAGGCTGAGACTACAGGACAAAAAGTAAGGATAGAAGTATTTGTTTGGCAAAAGGTGAAGGTGTCAATATGAGAAGTGGAGTCTGAGTTTAAATTGTGTTTATATTTAAAATGG
>JANHFP010009984.1:419549-432521 GCA_032468135.1 Calamaria suluensis
GCCTCTGCCTCCCAGCAATTTACCTCCTTGCAGCAAACAGCAAATGGCCCATTTTAGCTTCAGCACAGCCTCCCGACCCATAGCTGTTTCAGGCTGCAGGGATTGCCATTGCCTATTGCCGCATGGGCCTCTGCTGTTTGTTGCAAGGTGATAAATTGCTGGGAGGCAGATTCCTCCACCCCCGTTTTCCTCCCCCAAAAAGATGCATCTTATAGTCTGAAAAATATGGTACTACTTAAATAAACTCTTTTACCGGTTTCCCCTAAATTATGACACAAACTCATCCATCTATGATATTAAGATTGGTGTATCAATCTCTATACTGCAACAGCTCATACCTCATAAATAAATAAAAGATACCCTGAGAGGTAAACCAGATAAAGAAACAGACTCCATAGTGGAATAAAACGATTTCTATTTAGATTGGCCAGAGTAAACATAATATTACAAGCCTAATTTACTTCCCCTCCTCCTTCTTTTATATTCATATGATTTAAGGGGTATCTAGCTGTGACATTTGTAATCCTACTATACTCTTTGAAAGACTTAAAAAATGTTTCCCTTTTTGTTGTCTAGTAAGGGATCTATCCTCTATCCATCAACATCCTCTTTACTCTCCACAAATGTAGACTGCTTTCTCGTTTGTTTCATTTTAATACACTTGGCATGTAGGAATTATAAGAACCAGTCTTTTAGTCCTAACTGGTAGTCACTTTCCCAGAGCTTAGGTTTAGTAACTTGAAAACTGATCCCAAGAACCTTTTAAATAGAAGTACTGAGAACTTCTTTCTAAATGCAAGAAGCCTGGAATATATACAATATAGTCTCCACTAACAGCAATCACCCCTCACTAAACTAAATCATCTGATTATAGAACTTTATGTTTATTTATAGAACAATTCCATTTTTGCTAGTAGAATGAGATTCTTTTCCCAGACACTGAGCTGAATATTGAACCTCTAGCCAATCTGGTGTTTAGTCTCAAAGGGAGTAGCAGCTTTTAGGAAGAAAACCAGCATGCATACTAATGGAAACACTTAAATTTAACAGCTACAGCCTACACATCTCACTGGAATTTACTGAGTATCCCAACTCTCCACATTAATTATTGGTGGATAAAAAGATCATGGAAAAGCATTAGAAGGTGTGGCAGATGCAAGGTAAATAGTATTAATGAGAAATTCTCCTTTCTGACAACGCACTAACAAAGTATGAAATGTGGCACCTGACATTATCTTCAGGCTCCGGTTCACTGTCACTGTCCTCTATTTTTCGCTTAATTCCTCCTGCTGGGGATGGGGTACCATCAGATGTGAAGCTTGAATTAGGAGACGCTGAAGGAGTCTGGGGATATAGTTAGCATGCAGAGAATTAGAGGAAAGGTCTCATTACACTTACAAAAATTAAAATTAATGACTGCAAAAAAAAAACACCTCAGAAAAATGTATGCATGTACTTTACTTAACTATAGATACAGGAATTCAAAAGAACAATGTAGAAATTAGTTCCATGCTACCAAGGGGATCTGAAAAATACTGAGAGACCAACATTTCATGGCAAGTAATAAACCACTTTTAAATTGACAAATTTTCAAAAGCGGATTCTGATATAGCAATAGATCCTGATACTAAGAAAAGGAAAACCAACTTATTAATTATTCTATTTTCCCCACACCCATCTTTTTATTTCATTGTTCTATTATTTTACTTTCATTTTGTTTAAACTTTTAATTTTTATAGCTGTCAGCTGCCTAGAGTATCCCCATGGTGAGATAGGAAAAATAGATTTAATAATGAACTCATCATTGTTTTAGTACATATTAAAAATATATTTTTAAACTAAAACCATAATGAGTGTATATTCCATGATTCTACTTCATGTTCACAGGGAAATATATGCTAGGATAAATCAAGGAGAGTGTGTGTGTAATCAAATTGAACAAAAGTTTCTAAAGTGCATTTAATAAAATCTTAATTCTGCTTCATTAAGATAACTGGATACAACCCAATTTAAGAATTCAGAGTTCACATATTTAATAGACAATATATTAGCCATAAAATCCTTCCCTCTGCACAAGTAGTTGTTAAATGTACTGCAACATTATTTTACTCATTATTTTGAGCTGTGGACATTAGAAGCAAAATCAGGGAATGGGATTAAATTTCTATTCTTTCAAGGCTTTTTCATTATCTGGAAAGATTAACTGCTAATATTAAAGTGTTTAGGCAAAAAGTGGTTTTTTTTCTAATCAATTATTAACTTTTCTCAAACTGAAGGGATCCAGAGAGAGTATATGACTTCTAATCTCACTAGTCTGACTCTGGATTGAACCCATTGTTGCAACAACAAAGTGAGGATATGATGGAGTCAAAGTAGCAAAGGTAAATGTCTATAAGTTTGGGCTTTGTAAAAACTAAGCCATCATTAAATCATTTCCCACTTGTTACATTATCTATATTTATTTTAAAAATTATCACTTACAGTGTTTTGTCTGTCCTGCATTCTCATTTCATATGCTGTGTGTCTTGGATTACTAATTGGTTGATGGCTTGACCTGTTTCCTCTTCCTAAAGGTTGTGGGGTGTATTGTCCACCAAGCATAGTATGTTGTTCCCTCTGAAATGAGCATAATAAACGTTGAGCATCAGCTATGAGAGCAAACACTACATACAGGTATGGATAGCTATGTTTATATTACACAGGATATTAATTTGAATATGCAAATTAATATATTAAACAGGATATTAATGAATATGCAATACTTAAACATCCATACTGGCACACACATTCATTAATAGAGTAATCACAAGCCTATGGCACTGACTGAGACAGAAGTGCCCCTCAGCCAGTAGAGAGTATTTGGCTAGAGTTCAGAAAAATATGTTCATGAAATAATTTATCTTAACTGATTATAAAATTACAACTTAAAATCTATTAAGGAAAACTGAGTACCATTACTTCAGTTTAAAACTATGGTCAAAATATAATGATGTCTTATTTTTATTTGGGATCTTTATAAAACACATCAATTAATATGCTCAAATAGTTAATATAAAGCAGTAAAATAAAAAAATAATTAGTATGATCATTATTAGGAACACTAGAATAATAACCTGACGATTTTTGAACAGAAAACTTAAGAACAGAAAAATTATGTTATATTACAATTAGCTTGACAGCTACGAACTTATTTAAGAAATACAAATAAAAATATGTATTTAATTAATTAACAGCATCAGATAAAGCATGTTGACACTATAATAAAAAGATTAATTTGAATGCATGTATGCTTAATCTTGTAGTATTATTATTGCCAATGATGCCTAGTGGCTGGAGCAGATAAAAGGGTACCAATTCTCAATAATTATGAGAAATTTTGCATCTATCATAAAAGCTATCTCCTGAATTAAGCTGCCCTTAATGGTATACAGTACATGAGAAAGTGGTAGGACTGAGGTAGAAGTGTCATGGTAATTGGAAAGGTAACAGGAACTCTCAATTATTTTCAAGCAGTAAGCAATTTAAAATTATTATCAAAAGGCAACAAAGATTGGGAAAAAGGTGCAAATTTGCAGAAAAGGAATATTGTGAATTCTATCAAATCAATTTGACTGCAAATTTATCCATAATTTCATATGGGAAAATATAAAATTTAGTCCAATGGAAATATCTGAGAAAATATACAGTGTTGTGTTTTTGTGCTTGATTTAAGATCTAAGGACCATATACACAATGTTTGTGTATCCAAATATTTTAGATTAACAATGCAAGCTTATAGTTCAAGTTAAAAAAGACCACATTTCTTAGCAAGTCAATCCTTGAATGAATGTGTGTGTGTGTGTGTGTATGTTCTTTAGAGTCTGAATTTATTCTCTGTGGCCGATATTCAAAGAACTGTTCAGCCAATATGCACATGCTCAGGAAATTAGTGACCTTTGTGTTTCTGTCATAGTTGCACCCCATGCTGTATGCCTTAGAAAATACTCAGTAGTTTGCAGTCCATATTTAAGAATTAGGATTCAATCAAAAGGGGTAAAATTTTTGTGGAATTAATATAAGCACTGAGGTTATTTGCAGCACCTCTTTGCATTTCAGCCTTGAAAAACTGATACAACATTCTATTTGTATTCCTAATATAACTTTAAGACATTTCCTTTCTCTGTACCAAGGTAGCTGCTACTAAATAGCTCCATTGTTTGTAATAAAGATGTTATAAAAAATAGGAATAGAAGATTTATATTCACCTTCATTCTTTTTCTTTTTTCTTTTTGCCTTCTTTTGAAATTTTCCTGTGTGCCCCATAAAATATGGAAAGTGTACATTAACATCTATTAAGAAACTAAAACATTCAAACATGTATAGTTAATTTTTGCTAAAAAATCATTTGGCAGATTCCTTTTCCTGCTTCAAAGTAAGTTAATCTTCTAAACTACTCTGGCATCCTATTAAACTACGGAATCCTATTAAAGTACATATACATAAGATGTCAAATTACCTAATTCACAGATTTTACAAAGTGGGTCATATTCAAATGTAACTTCTCTGGATGTAGTAAACAAACTACATAAATATGTTTGGTATATTATATCAGTCAGAGGTTTTAGAAATAAGCAAAAATGTCCACCAATTGCAGTCACAAGACATTGCAACTGGTTGTAAATATGAGCTGGTTGACATGTACCCAAATTGCAAATACATGATCAAGTATAGTTGTAAGCCATGTTTTCCTAAGCTGTTGTAACTTTGAAGCATTGTTAAATGAACAGTCATAAATCAAGAACCATTTGTAGTGTAGAGTATGAATTCATAGAATATTTGTATTTATTTTTAAAAAAATGTTAAAGAAATATACAGTTTCATAATATCCCTTTCACCTCATCATCTTTCCGCTTCTTAAAAATGCTATCTTCAACTTCTCCAACAGCCAACATTATCATCTGTACTCTCTCCAAGTTGACATAACCATTTTCGGTAAGATAACCCTGTAAATTGTAGAATACAATTATAAGTAACATTTCTCCTTCCTATGTTACTACATAAAGGAACTACATGGAGGAATCACTTACTCCAGTTTTGTGCACAACATTTTTATATATGTTCACCAGACGATCAATTGCTCCTTCCCTGCAATACAAGAATAAAACATTTCACCCATTTCTTGGATGGTCTCACTGTAAGGGTTATATTCAAATTGTTATCCTAGTGATGGTATGACATCTACTGGCAGAACAAATTCTTCCTTCCTCCTCCACCTCTAGATCTACTCTGTGTCAGTGTTCCAGAAAACCCCAGCCATATTAGGCTGGAAGCTTGCAAGCTGCCACTCTGTAGGGTTGGGAGATTTTGGAAACAGATTTGGGCACGAAGAGTGAGGTGAGCAAAGAACAATTCTATTGCATATGAAGATAAATGCTTGTATAACACTAAATTTAGCACAGTTTAAACCAGTATTTAACTATTAATATGTGAAGTCACTATTGATTGCCATTCCCTACTTCTATAATATTTACTGAATCTAGAAAAGATAGGAACACGGAAAATATTTAATTTATGCATGAAGCTCTTTAAATCCCCTATGTACAAGACAAAAAGCCAATGAGCCTGTACAAATGACTAAACAGCATGCTACTAATTTAAGGAAATGAACCAAGATTCATGAGAAATAGTGAGCACAGTCTCAAAAAAGCTATCATGCAATCATAACTAAGCAAAGCAAAATAGCAAGATATTTGAAACTCATGCTTTTCAAAGCCTTGTAAAGTTCACTGGATTTGGAACAGCAATTCTATTATCAACTAGATCCAAATGAGTGAACTGAAACCCAAGGGAGCTTTGGACTTGTGTTTCTCAAATAGCACTCTCCATTACACAAGAACTTGCAAATCTAAAAAGTAAGAATCATTAATAAATGCCCTTTTTCTTATAAGTGCAATAATCAATACCTAACAACATTTAAGTGTTTCTAGATATAAAGTTGTTTCTCTTACCTGATCTCTAATGAGGGTAAATGAGGGAGAAAATCATTTCCCACAAAGAAACACATGAAAACCCAGTCATCGATGCTTCTTTCAACATCAAAAGTGAAAGGCAAGCTGGCCATTGTTAGCTCTCTTTCCAAATACTAGAATTTTTTTAAAGAGAGTGAATGAGAGACACACAAAAATGAAGCATTTTCTCATGCATTAATATAAATCAAATGTCAGCTGTCTAATGGGGATATTGTGAATGTGCATCTGAGAACATAGGAAATGTCTTTTCCTTTCCACCAAGCAAGCACAGTCCATCCCTTAATCAGAAGGTTAGAAGCACAATCAATCATGTTTCCCATCAGCCTCAATCTCTCTATAGGTCTCCTTCATTGGCAAATATTTAGTACAAACCTTATTTCTCATGTTCTGAATTCTTCTCCAATAACTTTATATATTTAGTATGTCCCCATTTCCCAACTCTTTCTTTTAATAGCTTAGGGCTTATTTATTTTTGAACCCTTTCAGGGTTCCTTTGCACTAAAACACTGTCCAGCTATCATTTGTTTTCAATGTGACCTAAAAAAGACTGTGAAAACAATCTTAAGCAGAATTCCCATCCTACAAAAATGTCCCTTCTAGACATTTCTTTTTTCACTAGGTGGGAAAGAAGGCCTCATGGGGCAAGGAGCCACCTCTCAAAGGGCCATGGTGAGCAGGTCAGCAGTGGAAGAAAGGCAAAGGCCAGCTGAGCCAATGAAGCACAAGGGTACAAGAGCCTTGGAGTGTAGAGTGGCAAAGGCAATTAAAGCTAGTTCTGGGCTTGGGTGCCTGGGGCTTCCTGAGGTGCTGTGGCTTCTGGCCGCTTCTGGAGCTTCCCAGATGCTACAATTTTGCATTGTCCTGTTGGGCCAGGATGCTGTGGCTGAGGCTTCCAGGGACAACTGTGGCTTTGCCCTCTGGTTCTGGGGCTTTTTGTGACCTCAGAGCCAAGGCACTCCAAGACATCCCTGAGCTACAATGTGGAAAACAGCACCAGGGCTTGCAGTTCTGGGGCTCCTGGCTACCCCACAACACAGGGTGCAGGTTGATCAAGAGAGAGATGGTGCGGAGATAGGCAAGCATAGGCAGTAGGAGGTTTTCCCTTACTTTCCTGAGGCTTGGGGCTGGCACAGACCAAGCCCAGAATGGATTGGATTGGAATAGTTCTTCAGCTGATGACCGGTGGCATTTGCTTAATAATGGCAATGGAGAGTGTCAGTGCTAAGCAATGTGATTACACAACATTGCACTTTACAACTGAATCATTTAGCAACAAAATTCCAGTCCAAATTGGGGTTGTAAGTTGAGGACAACCTGTAAAGAATCAGAATGAGGAAGATGCAGGAGCTAGCAAATGGAAGATTTAAGGGAGCCAAAGCCAATGCACAGACAGCAGCAGGCCTGATCTAAGAGATATAAAAGGGCCTCTGTGAAAGAGGATTAAAAGTAAATCAACTGTGGCAGAACTGGATTTATTGGCTGAAAGGTTGCATGATATTTTCCTACATTTATTCTAAGTATAAAATAAGTATAATGGAAAATTTTACTGTCACAACCCCAACATTATAAGTTTCAGTAGTTTATACAGTAGTGATTGTAACATCCCTCACACACACACAAAAGTTTTTTTTACCCTGCTGGCACAATATCTTAAACAGAACTAATTTGCTGTAGTGTTTCAGATATCAGGATAGAAACTGTAAGACTATGAGTTCTAGTCCTGCCTTAAACAATAAAGCCACCTGGATGACTTTGAGCCTTTCTCTCAGGCTTGGAAGGAGGCAATAGCAAACCACTTCCAAAACATTTCCAAGAAAATTGCAGGGATTTATTCAGGCTGTCAACAAGTTAAAAACTGACAAAGGTGCACACACATGGTACCTCAAGAGTGGAGGGTTATTATACTGTCTCTTGTTCACTCAGCGGATCATGTGTTTACTTAACAATTACACTGTATGAACAAATAATATAACAGTTGCTTCTGTTTTTTCCTTTTCTGTCCCTCAGCTGTCAAATGCTTCCCTTCTCATATCTCTCTCAAGTTCTCTCAGCTTCCCACCAACCCTCCTTACAAGGAAGTGTTCTGTTAACCTTTCCCTTTAGTAAAATTCAAGTAATTGGTCATTTCCTCATGACACAGAAGCATTTTGCCTTACAGGCATCTTTAGCTGCTTAGTGGGGAAAATGCTGACAATGAACAAAAACAAGAAGGCCAAGACATCTGGCTTCTCTTAGCTGACTGTCAGAATTAAATTCTTGGCTACCATGACAACCCTGTTTGCTGACTGCTGCATAACATCTCTGTGCATGTTTACTTAGAAGTATCTCAGTGTATGCAATGGATCTCGAGACCCATTGTACAGTCAAGCTGTCTTAGTTCAAAATATATCCTAATATTACTTACTTCTCTCAAAACACATAAGCGAATAAATATAAATTCTTGTTCCATACCAGGAGGACAATCTGCAAACTGATCGTGCTGCAAAGATGAAAAATGACATACCATGTACACAAAGATTCATTTTGAAATTGTTTGTATTGACAGTATTGCCCTAAAGTAAACCTAATAAAAATTCCTTTAAATTAACTAGCATTTAGGAAATGAGTTTTGGACTGTGGTTTCCATTATAAATTTAAGTGAAATATTTTTTTCATAGTATAAAATTCATTTTAAAAAAATCTCTGTTCAACAAAATTAATTCTTAAAGTAAATGTGTTTATGAATACAGGTAGTCCTCAACTTAAAAGCACAATTGGGACTAGAATTTCTGTTGCTAAGCAGGATGGTTAAGTGAGCCATGACAGATTTTACAACCTTTTTTGCCATGATCACTGCAGCTGTTAAGTGAATTACATAGTTATTAAGTGAATGTGGGTCCCTCCCCCTTAATTTACTTTGTTTGTCCGAAGCCTGTTGGGAAGGTTGCAAATCACAATTACATGATCCTGGGACAATGCAACCATTGTAAATACATGCTGGTTGTCAAGTGCCCAAAGTTTGATTGTGTGGGGATACTGTGATGGTTAAGTGTGAGGACCAATTATCAGTCCCTTTTTTTCAGTGCCACTGTAACTTTGAACCCTGGCTAAAAGAATGGTTGTAAGTTGAGGACTACTGGTACACAGCTAGCCTTCTAACACTGAACCACCCTTTGTTTATTCTGGTCTCACCATATTTATGAATGTTTTGCATTTATGCAAAGGTAGTTCTTCCTCATGATCCATCAATCCAACATGAACTCTGTTTTTAGTAGGTTTACTTCAGAGCAATACTATATTCGAACAGAAAACAAATAATATTTTAGCATTAATTGGCTTGCTGATAGCAACAACTGCAGCTTGTTTTCCCTTACCTTTTCTGCTTATTCACATGCAGCATCCCAGCTACCCAGTAGCACAAAAAGCAGGATAACTTTATCATATCATCCAGTCTACCTATCTTGGTTGGCTTTAGAAACAGCATGAAAGTTTTTTTTTTAATGGTCCACACAGTCATACAGGTACACTTCCCTTGTTCCTTAAAGATGTCTGATTAGGAGCGTCCTAATTATGTTGCTTTATCTTTGCCGGATATCAAAAATAGCAATTGCAAAAGTAATAAATGTAACCGTGGTTATTCCTTCCCTGCTTTGTAGTTACATATTATATTAGAGACTCATTAAAAACCAAAATTCTTAATCCTAATTTTCTAGAGTACAGTATAAATTCCTTGAACACAGCTGATTTTCTATCACTGGAAACTGGCCTAATAATAATTTCCACAGTTTGAAAAAGTTTGAAAAGTTCTACTCTAGTGACTAGATAAACAAACTGGGATGCCAAGATCAGTTATAATAGTTCCCTGGTGGTTAGGTTAAGATTTCAATATGTGACAAGGGGTGTCAAACTCGATTTCATTGAGGGCCGCATCGGGGTTGTGTTTGTCCTCAGAGGCTCGGGGACACAGGCTCAAGATACATTTCTTTCCTTCTCTTTTTCTTTGCAGTTCTTTACTATAAACATTTTCCTATCTCTTGTACCAGATATTATTGGCAAACATTATTTATTCTTCATACTCCACTAAATTCTTTATTTCTAAATTTATACCCCATTGTTTCATAGTAAATTGCTTTTTGAGGCAGAAAAGCTATTTATAGTATTGTATTTTTATTATTCAGCTAATAATAAAAATACAATAACATAAATAACATGATAATACAAGAGCTAACATCAGAGGTATATTTCGAGGATAGGAAATAGAAATGGCTGTCAATTATAGATTCTTGATTGTAGATTAAATGACCTACAGTATATAAAATCTGGCATTAAACTATAATATTAATATAGGTTTTTGCTTGTCTTCTATCCAGATCAGGCATTTACAACATAATTTAATCCAGTCCAATCCAGTCCTCCTACAGCACTCTATGTGGCCTGTTTTTGGTTTCTACGACCTCCTTCAGCACTCTAATGGTCAAAAATTGGCCACACTGAGGCCCTGTGCGGCCCATTTTCGGCCGGCAGTGTGCTGTAGGTTGTAGAGCCCAAAAACGGGCCATAGGGCCCCCTCCCGTGGCCCTTTTTGGTGGGCAGAGGCAAATATTTGATATATCCAGCTCAGCCTGTGGGCCAAATTTAAGCATTTGGCACTTCTTTGCTAAATTGATACTAGGTAATAGCCTTGAGATTTACTTAACAGAGGAAAAGTGGTGAAAAAAGCGGGAACAAAATCAGTCTTTCCTATTCCCTTTGACAGTTTCTCATTTGTCATTAAAAGGTAAAGGTTTCCTTCGCACATATATGCTAGTCGTTTCTGACTCTAGGGGCCGGTGCTAATCTCTGTTTCATAGGCGAAGAGCCAGCGCTGTCGGAAGACGTCTCCGTGGTCATGTGGTTGGCATGACTAAACCATGGAACACTGTAACGTCCACATTTTTCATTATGTGGACATAAAAATCAGAGGTACTTATCAAACTGAAAAGGTGTGACACAGATGAAATTTGGAAAAAAGTCCCTCTTCCTTAACAAGGCTTTTATTTCTCTACTCACCTGAATCTTTTTTTAAAAAGATAGGGGAGTGTTTTATGAAATATATCCCAATTCTTTCAGTTCGAATTAGGAACTGTTAATAATGATAGAACTTCAGATTAAGAAAATGTGATTGAATGTAATTTAATGTAGTAAATGACATGCTCTGAATCTTGGTTATTCTTCTTTCTCCAATTTTCCCCTCATTTCCTGAAAATCAGATATTTCTAGATCTGTTAGATAGAGAAGATGACATCCAGTGCATATATTTTGGTTTCATCATTTCCACTGCAAATATCTTATACTGCATATTGATTTTATTATTTTTACATAAACTTACTTATTGCTTGATTTTTATTGTTCATTTTTATGGTAGCTAAACCATGCACTGGTGGAGAACACATTATAAAGAAAAATATGGTTTGTTATCTAATGCTAGGATAATATTTTTACTACTACTCTCCTAAACATTAAAAATGAAGGGATGCAATATTTTTGGAGATCAGCAACTTTTTAGTAAAAATTAAATGTATTTAAAATACATAATAATGGTCTGAATGTACTGTACTTTCACACCAAGACTGACAAATGATATTAAAGTTATTTCATTTATTTCCAATGTTTCTTCTAATTCTCAGTTTTGTAAAATGGAAAAAAAATTAAAATACATATTTTCCACTGCTTCCGATATTTTGAAAGTTCTATACCTCTAGATGAAAGTTATATTATTTACTTGTAATCCTTGAGATATTATGAAAATATAACTAGGTCCCTTTCCTAACAAAACAGTGGCAATAGTCCTAAGTAATTTGGGCAAAACAAAAAGAGGATGGCATGGAACAGATGAAGTCAAACCATGTGTAGGCAAAAGGATTACCTGTTGTCTATGAGACTTTGCTGGGACACAGGAACAAATTAAAAATTAGTCACCAATGCTGGATTCGGACATAATTGGAAAAATAGTAACATATGAATGATTGTAGTAAACTAAGACTCATATATTATCTTCAAATCTTGGTTTCAAATGGAGCTTTGCTGCCAAAAAGATGAATCAAATTTATTGCCCAGAGTAGATTTATTTACCTCATTTCTCATCTCTCTCAAAGAGGGGATTCAGATGTTCAAGCAAAGGATATTAAGTTAAATGAATCCCATCATTACCCAAGATAATAAACACTAATATGTGTGCCTTTCCTTGCAAATGCTGCCATTCCACAATATATGTAAGATAAACCAACTATTAATCAAAGGCAAGCATCATGGTTAAGCAAGAAATTGTATAAAGCAGGTCTCAACCTTTCATTTTGAATAGCACACCAATTGTAATAAAAAGAAGTTAAATAAATTCAACTTACCTCCCCTTGTTTTTCCTTTGGTAGGCCTTGACAGTCCTTAGTTTCATGTCCAAATTGATTACAAAGACCACATGGTTTAGGTTTATTAGGCTTAAATTCTTCTCTGATTATAGTAAAATTTGGTTCATGAGTAGCTAATCCAAGCATAATAAGGTCAGCTACAAAAGAAACAGAACAAACCCCAACTATTAATAATGCCTCAGTTCTGATAAGCCACAAAAGCTGCGGAGCAACTAAGAATAGGATAAAGGGTTGGTACATTCTCTTCTTCCCAACTTTCACACCCAATTTACCAGAATTAGCAAATTATTGTTAGAATTAAATGCACTCAGAAGGATGTGTAGTAAGTAGAAATGGAGGGAAGCCAAGTACTAAGAAGTACAGGAAGAAAATGTCATTAGGTAGTTCATCTGAACTTACATAATATAAGCGGTAGTTTAATATTTAGCTCAGCCAAATTAAGTTTTATTTAAAACTAGCTGATGCCCGTGCTTCGCTACGGTGACTACGGTACTACCCTTTCTTTTTTCTTTCACTTTCTCTCTCTCTTCCTTCCTCCTTCCCTTCCTCCCTCTCTTCCTTATTTTCTTTTTCTCCCTCCC
>JANHFP010009985.1:14531-24720 GCA_032468135.1 Calamaria suluensis
CCCTCAGTCAGCAAAGCTGGCTGAGGAGCTCTGGGAGTTGAAGTCCACAAATCTTAAAGTTGCCAAGGTTGGAGACCCCTGTTATATGGCATGGAGAAACAACACAGTTTATTTAGGATCTATAGATGTGCATGGCAAGAAAAAACAATCTTGCGAGTTCCCCAGATGGATGGCATAAGGAATGAAGTTGTTTCAGAATCTGGTAGTCCTGCTATAAATACTTTGAAACCTTGTCACAGAGGGGAGCAACAGAAACAGACCATAAAGTGGGGAGTGTGGGGTCTCTAACAATGCTTTGAGGTCTAAGCACATAGCGCTTATTATGCAGTATCCTGAATAACGGGAGGCAAGCTTCCTATATCTATCTTAAAGCCTGCCCCCTTATTTATCTAGCTGGGAGGACCTGACAGGTTGAGATATGTAAGGGGTGGGGAGACTATTTTCAAAACAGGAGAAAATTATGGAAAACCAGGTGTGTATCTTCAAGTACAATTGTGCGATCACAGGAAATGGTGGAGTAAAGCTTTTTGGTGGCTGTGTTCAACTAAGAAATGAGATATACGGTAATCTCCAATGGTAATTGAGAGGAGGGGGCTGCTTTTTGATAGCGAAATCATCAGAGCTCTTATAGGAGGACTTAGCACTTGAACTGTTCTCTAAGGAATGGCCTGATGCTTCTGAAGGAATGGGGAAGCTTTGAGGATGAATGAGGGCCTGGAATAATTCAGAAGAAAACAAGGATGGTAGTCGGAGGTGGCCTTTTGGAGTAATGGCAGAGTGAAGGCATTGACTAATTTATTTAATTTTACTTGTTACCTACCTCACCTCAACTAGTTGCATCATCCCAGGAAAACATGTGGTTGCTTTAAAGCAGGAGTGTCAAACTCGATTTCAATGAGGGCTACATCAGGGTTGTGTTTGACCTCGGGGGCGGGAACCTGGCCAGGGGGAGCATGGTCAGCTTGATATCACTCATGTCAGAGGTGTGTGTGGTGGTCTGAGCACTCTGCCAGTGAAAACACGTTTCCGAGCTCCGTTTTCTGCTGGGTTGATCTTCTGCAACCCTCTCTCAGTGAAAGCAGAGCTTCAGTGGGGGACGTGTGGCCCTTGTAAGCTTTGTTTTTGGCTAGGATGTTTTTGGCCTCCTGCGACCCCTAACCAGAGAAAATGGAGCAAGCAGACCTCCCAAGCTCCATGTTTTATGGCCCCCACAGGCCGGTCCTTCACTGTTTCCAGGGCAGCTCTGGGGGCCACATCGGGCCTTGAGTTTGACACCTCTGCTTTAAAGAGATAAATATAGGTGCTGGATTTCTATCCCTGCACCATTCCAAAGCACATTTTCAAACTGGTTTCTAAGCACTAAAGATCCCTACTTCTTGGTATCTGCAAGTCCTACATACCAACCATACAAAATGACTGGACAGCTTGCAACCACCCCACGGTTTTGTTCTGTTTTGTTTTGAACTACTGAGTCACATGGAGTATCTTTTGGCAATATATTTCTGCTAATGTAAATCTAGAGATCTGGCCATGTCAAGGTCAACATGATTACTAATTGCCCTTTAACAGCATGGAAAGTTAGGAAGCTACCCTTGGTGCATGCTCTTATTTTTTACTGAAATAATAGATCCATGACCCAATTTGTTTACAGCTCTGCAAAAGATGAAAACCACAAATGCTGACAGAGGGTCAGCTGCTCCCAAAGATGAAGACATCACTTCCTTTAATGTTTCTTTTTGTCACAGCAATTTATCATCTCAAAGGATGTTGCCAGGGGATGAGAGACAGAGACACGAAACCTTGCACTACTGATAGACAAGGTTGATGAGAGGAGGTTCCATTAATTCTGTTGTGAATAGGTGGATGTGCAAGCATCCACCAATGTGTAAACTTTCATTTAAAAATAAAAAAGTGAATGACTCTGGCATAGAAAAAAGAAAGTGTATTGTCGTATACCAATAATAATATTCTCGCAAATAAAAAAAACAACTGAGCTTTTTGCAGGTTTTGTTCTAATTTTAATTTAATTTTTCTTCCTTGCAGATAGTTTTATTCTATGCATTGCTTAGAGCAGGGAGCCTTCCAACTTAACTACAATGCCCAGCAGCAATGCCCAGCATGACCAAGAGTACGTTTTAATTGTGTTTAAGTAATACAAATTCTAGTGATTATGACAAAGCTTACAATTTTCGTTCAGGTGCAATTAACTCTGTTTATTGAATAAAAGACAACTTTAATCTCAACAAACAAAAGTCATAAAAGCTAATAAACCCTCTGGAGAATCATGTTTTTCAGAACCAAATCTGCCTTGGAAAGGAATATGTAAACTTAAAATGAAAAAAGGAGCATCATTAATGCTACCTTAGACTTCTTTGAGGAAAGTCATGATGTGAATATATGGCATGTAGCACAGTGTTTTTAAACAAATAAAATAATGCTAATGTAAAATTAATTGCCCCATTATCAATTTCTGTCCAATCCCTATTGAGTCTATCTGAAGTCACTGTGAAACAAGCTTATCCTGATAAGTGAGGTTGCTCCTTATATACAAGGGGTGTTGTTTTGTCAACTGTCCTTGATGCCTTCCCGTTTTAGAATGTTACTAGATATTGGGGAACACATAAGCCAATCTAAATGCTCCATCAGGAATAGGAAAGGACTCCTTTCATGAGAGTCACCACCTTTTCTAAGTTGCTTTGCTTGTCCTCTTCCCACAACTCATTTGGGCCTTCCCAGGTTAAAAGAATGGGAAATGTATATGGGGAGGCACTAGAGTAGAAGTATTCCCAGAGAGGAGGGAACTGATTCTATTGTAGTTTGTAATTAATCCCTGCAGAGCTGAAGAACCGAAGCTGTGGGCATCCACCTCTCTTATTTCAAGAGGGAAGGGATGTGATAGAAAGTGACAATTGCAGGGAAATAGTCAAATAACAAACACATTCCTTCTTCCTCCCCAAGTAGTGAAGTAGTACAGCTTTCTGTCTGGAAGCCTAGAGGAAAGGTGACATCAAAATCAGGAAGACAATGGAGGTTAAGAGTACTCAAGAAACAAAAGGGATAATGGGGAGGACAATGAGATGGCTACATCTCCCAAAACATTCTATTCACTCTAGTAACAGGCCATTTAACTTCATACTAAACAGTGAAGCATAACAGATTTTACATATGTTGAAGCTGTTCTTGGGTAAGGTCAAAATAAGGGGAAATTTGGGGGGGGGGAGACAAGAAAGTATTTTGAGTAATGTGTTCAAAATTGTTCCATTTATAATATAATTAGCAATATTATAATACTCAATCCAACCGGTCAGTCCTAGAGGAGATCAACCCTGACTGTTTTTTAGAAGGCCAAATCCTAAAGATGAGACTCAAATACTTTGGCCACCTAATTAGAAGGAAGGACTCACTGGAGAAGAATGTAATGCTGGGGATGATTGAGGGCCAAAGAAGAAGGGGACAATAGAGAATGAGGTGGTTGGATGGAGTCACTGAAGCAGTAGGCATGAGCTTGGGTGGACTCCAGAGGATGGTGGAGGACAGGAAGGCCTGGAGGAACATTGTCCATGGGGTTGCGTTGGGTCGGACACGACTTCACAACTAACAACAACAACAATTTTCTTCTCTCAACCTTACCAAGCATAATTGTATTCTTTCCCCCTTAGGGCTTCATCTTTCACCTTGCACAGGTAAATTTTGTGAGTTTGCATTTCCTGATCACTGCCTCAAGAGAGCAATCAGTCTTTATTTGGTTCAGGACTGATTGATGAGACCTTTGGTACTATAAGTAAACAACTGCAAGTCTATATTTTCCAGAGTGTTCTATCAAAGTGTTCCACCACATGCCTATGAAAGAACACACCAGTCCATTGAAAGAAAACATAGAACATAGTGCAGCAGATGGACCAGAATGGAAAAAACATGCTTTTAATACAGAGCTAGAAAACGTTGGAGGAGGCTGGCTTCTCAGGATGCTAGTGGCATGCTGAGGATAATGTCATTCATTCCTGTCCTCCCCAAACAGAAGGTAGGTAACCCATCTTCGTGTTAAGGCAAAGAGGAAATGCAGGTTAGTCCTGCCATATTTTTTTCTAAACAAAGTGATGTGGTTTGTGTTCCTTGCACACAATTGTGTGTTGTCTTCTAATTTTTATTTCAGCTGTCATCATGCCCCATCCCACCATTCTTTTAATATGTAGATGGCTCAAATCTCTGGTTCTGTGACCCACCATTGCACAGATCAGATCACTGTACAACTTTGTTTTGCAAGATAAATGTTTTCATGAATTCACAGTGCTTTGGCTTGTCTCTTATTTTGCAAAAGCTTTTGTGTTGTACGCATACAAAATTAGTGGGACAGGCTTTTCTGCATGTGTAAAGTATGCTTTGCAAAGGTCTCATGATGCATTATCTCATACAATATTCATTATCTTATAAAATCCCTGCAAATAATAAGAATTACTTGCTTTTGCTGTGAAGGTTATACAGATATGGGGACCATAAGCATGCTGGTGTTGTTTGGTTTTCTATCCTGAACAATTACTATCCTAAGAACATGAGCTAAGTGCTCTACAGCAGGGGTCTCCAAGCTTGGCAACTTTAAGCCTGGACAACTTCAACTTCCAGAATTCTGGGAGTTGAACTCCACCAGGTTTAAAGTTGCCAAGCTTGGAGACCCCTGCTCTAAAGGACTATGCACAATCCTGGCAAAATTTGTCAGAATTTGACTGAGAAAGGTTTTTTAAAGGTCTTTGGAATAGAGAATTGAATCTGTTCATATCTCAATAAATCCTCTTCTCTCTCTCCCTCCACCCTCCAAACAAGGGGTACGTGAACAAGATGACAGATCTTCTTCTATAGCTCTCTACACTTTGGCAAGCTTTAGAACTCCTTATCCCCAGAGATCTGCAAAGCTATTTACGTCATGGTTTTTAGGAGGCAACTTGATTTCACCAAGCTTTCAACTCTAGCTAAGTTTTACTGACGGCCAACTTGGGGGAGGAGTGATTTATTAATGATCTCTTGTTTCTCTTGGTTTAATAAGTATTATTTATTTTATTGTTGCATTTATACTTTTAATTTGTCCTAACCACCACAGCTGCAGAGTCTTTTGATTTGTGTGAGCTATAAAAAGTGGAAAATAAAAATAAAATCTTTTTTTTTTGAGGAAGACAGTGACTTTGAAAATAGCCTGGCTAGAGTGGAGTGGGGGTAGTGGGGTAGAGTGAGTGGGGGTAGAAACCTTGTCCTCCATTAACTCCTTTTTCACCTAAGTTCCATGTGGGAAGAAAAATATGTGAACTTCAAAATTCATGGTACCAAAAGCTGATTTTGCTTCTGGAGCAATGGAGGAACAGAATGACTTGCTACTTGAAAAGCAGCAAATGAGTAACAGCTTAAAACACCATTGCTGAAGAAAACTCTCACATGACCTCTCATTCGTATCAAAAGCATCAGTTTTTAGAATTTAGAAATAATATGCCGAGAAAATTCATTAGTTCTGAGACCTTCATAAATCAGGAGATGAGATTTTCATAAAATTGTACTATTACAGCATATGCATGCAGTTGTTATTCAGTTGAGAATTCAATTCACTTTGTAAAGGTTTTGGACAATGCAGCCTTAATATGATGCCTTCTGGCAGCAGACTACAATGGCCATCCTCTCTGACATAACAATTGTGATTGGCTGGATTCATACAGCACATGTTTTCATTATCTGGGGGGGTGGGTATTTTAAAAAATATATTTACCTACGGAATAATGAAGTTTGTTTGGCTGTGCTTTAGTGTCTTGTCTGAACACACAAATTATAGTATTTAAATCAGCATGAAGCTGGGAACATGCAGAAACTAGAGCTGAATTTGGGTTGACAATTATAAAACTGTCATCATTCCTTTAATAGCACATGATCCAGAGACATTAGCAGATGATAATGTTTATCACCCTGCTATAAGATGTTTATCTCACCTTCTGATTTATGCAGATTGGATTGCCTATTGTTAAAAGTGAAAGAATTGGCCGTAGCCTTCTATTATATTGCTGATTAGTCACCAACCCTATATTGTTGGAAATTTTCTTTGGAGAAAAGGAAAGGAATGGAAATCTTTGTGATTACCACTGACATTTATAATTTTTTTGGGGAAAAGTAATCTTTTTTTAAAAAATAATTTTATTGGTTTTCAAAATGTGTAAAGAAAGGGTAGGGTTGAGGGATAATGGGATAGGAATGGGGTAGTGGAACAGGGATAAGGTAGGGGGTTACCCCCACAAACAATTTCCTGCTTAAGCAAACAGACTAATATCTGGGTGTAAATAATATGTTACAGTATGTAATGTGCTATTCAATTAAAAAATAGTCATGAAAGATAAAGAAAAAAGAAAAAAAGAATTTAGAGGATTCATATAGTCATCCTACATTTCTTCACAGTCGTTTGTTTTAGCGTAATGCTAACCATTGATAAAAAAATTTCCCTATGTTCTAAAGTATATTGAATCTTCCTTTTCTTTAATTTTTAACATTAGTCTGTCCATCTCTGCACATTCTAAAGTTTTCATAATTATAATCTGATCAGATGGTAAATTTTCATTTTTCTAAAACTGGGCAAATGTAATTCTCGCAGCTGTCAAAACATGTAAAATTAAATATTCATTCTGTTTTCCATATTTGTATCCTATCATTCCTAATAAGCACAATTCTGGCTTAAATTCTATCTGTATTTTAATCATCTTTTCTAACCAAAATTTCCTGCCCAATTTAACCAGTGCCATTTGAAATTGAAAAAGTATTTTCAGCAAAATATTCATCTTTACAGTCGCTATTCTTCCTAGCAATGACAATTGGAGTTTTTTCCATTTTTCCAAATCAAATTTTATTTGTTTCGTTAGTCTTTCATAATTGTCTTCTTTTAAGACATTTATAAATTATTTTGGGAAAAAGTAATCTTGTAGCATTACTTTCAGTTTTAAAATTATATACTAAATTACACATACCAATTACATCATCCACTCATACAACTGAAACAGAACAACTAGAAACAAGAACAGTTTTTTTCCTGAAAGCCATCACTCTGCTAAACAAATAATTCCCTCAATACTGTCAAACTATTTACTAAGTCTGCATTATTATTAATCTTCTCATCATTCTTATCACCCATCTCCTCCCACTTAGGACTGTATGACTGTAACTTTGTTGCTTGCATCCTTACAATTTATATTGACTGTTTCCTAATATAATTTGATTGCTTATCTGTACCCTAGGACTATCATTAAGTGTTGTATCTTATGATTCTTGATGAATGTATCTTTTCTTTTATGTACACCGAGAGCATATGCACCAAGACAAATTCCATGTGTGTCCAATCACACTTTGCCAATAAAAGTTCTATTCTATTCTGTTCTAAACTGAAAGCAAATATATACCTTCTAGGATAAGGTGGCAGGGTCAAGACTGAGTTGGTCACCTGGACCAGAGGTTTAGTCTTCCAAGCTTTCAGACCTGTGCTGTAGCCTATTCTTGGGGAACTTATCTCTCATCAGATTCTCTCACATTTTGGTGAGAGAGAAGTTCCCCAAGGATTGGCTTCAACGCGAGTCTGAAAACTTGGAAGACTAAATCTCTGATTCTGGTGGCCAACGCAGATTGGATCCTGCAAGTCATACAGTTCTTTAAAATGGTGGACAATTATTTTGTTTAAACTTTTTGAACCAAGTGGCAAACCTGTTGGCCCTTTTTGACACTTTTATCTAAAAAATAGATATTATTTCCTTGACTCCCGTACTGACAAAAGCTGGCAAAAAACCTTTATAGATTTTCTTTTCTTTATTTCTGTTAGGTTGCATTCTTTGGCGTGATGGGACTTTTTTAAAAAAAATGCTGCAAATCACACGTATACATACTACATTTATAAATAATGGAGCAGTGTTCATTACCCATGTCTGGAAAAAATCTGGAACGTGGTAACCTTTAATTATAATATTCTTGCTAGGCTGCTGTACTAATTAAGTGCAAAGTAGATAGTCTGTGTAGAAGAGATAGTGTTCCGTTCCATTCCCAGCCAGACAGCCTGGCACGTACCGAAAGTTTGAAAAGAAAACCACAGGCACATTCCACAAAACCTGTACTGTAGTGGCTGCAAAGCATGAGCATTACAAATAATCCCCCACCACCTTTGAAGCAGGGAGCATTTCTCAGGTGAACAGCTGTTTCTCAATGCAACCTCTCATTTCACGCTGACTCAAGCAAAAAAATGTTAGCCTGCCTTTTGCCTAAATGCAGCAGTAACCTAATCCCACGGCTCCCTGTTTGGAACTAAAAATGGCTCCTGTTGTTTCTAAACTGAGGGACTGCAGGCAACTCCTGCACAGTTTTCATCGCTCCTCCTCTTTCTTCTCCTGGAATTTGGAAAGTGTTCCAAGACCCAGAATGCAGTTCAGCGGGTTTCAGGACAACTTATGATCCAATTATGTTGCATTTCTTTCCCTTTTGAACTCCTAAACTAACCTGTATTTTTTCCTCTCGCATGCCCAGAGCTAAATTAAGTGTCTGATACACCCAAAGAATTCCTAACTTACGACTGCTGACTAGATTGGGACTTGACAACACCTAAAATGACTGCCAGAGGGCCATCGCTAGCACTTGTTGCATCCGGGTAGAACCAACCTTATCAGGCAAGAAGAAAGCATGCATGTCTGACCCTTGTAATGGGTCTGTAAACCAAACGTTTCTTTAACTGGTGAAGTTTTGGAGCATCAGAAAGAAGGAAACCTATTCCTTTAAGCTTTTAATTTCAGAAGTTTAAAAGATAGTTTTTGGATTTTAATGCAAGAAAGAAAACTTAAGGAACCACATACTATGGTCTTCCTTTCACTGGGTGAACCTATTAGACTGAACTCCCATCCCAGAGCTGAGCAATGTAAACACTTTCCAGATATTGAGCTTGCATCTCATCTAGGACTAATGATGAGGAATGCTAGATTATGGTCCAAACTTCTGGAAGACCACGTGTTGCACATCTCTCTAAGCAGCCTTCATGTGTGTTGAAGGCATTGGTCAGCAATTTCAAACAGTTTAGTCTGGGTAGTATCTTGGTTGAAGAGCTGGGGAACACTGGAATTGTAGTATCACACTTCTGGGAGAACCTAATGTGCATTGTTAGCAGTACTCCAGATGAGATATGCCCAGAATTTGCATGATTAATGCCACAATTTATCAGAGCTTGCTGCTTGGATACTCTTGCTGGTACTTCCTTTTAATTATTTGCTTAGTGTGTTATCCAAACTGCGCTTATTGGAACTACCAAATAAAACATTTTTTTACTATTCAGCTAGAATGTTGGTTTAGCATCTTACATGCAGTCACAGCTTGTAGGCTTTGCTTACCAACAAAGCATACCCTGTTATAGCCTTCAGTCTCTTTCTCACACCTTAATTGGAGGTTTGCTTGGAATTTTTGCAGCCAGATTTTGGAATGCAGAATTTGGAATGAAGTGCATATTCTGCAGTGTGTTACTTCTGCAAACGATTGTAATTCTCACCTTGCAACACCGCCAGAATATCTTTGGAAAGTAACCTCAGACCCAGGAGTTTAAATGAGATGACTACAGTAAAACTGATACTGGTCTGATTTTCCCACCTCCCGACCTTGCCAATCGCCAAGGGGCTCTACTCAGTACAATCTAAAAGGATGATGTAATCCAGCATTCCAAGGACTTTGGAACGTTGCAGACATGAGTTTGCCAGCTTTCTTTTCTGAAAGGACCATTCTTTCATAGATGAATAATATAATAGCAAAAATTGGCAGGTACTCCACTAGCACAAAATCTGCATGTCAGGAAAAAATACTGCATGCTGAATGTCCTTGTGCTTGGCGGCTGTTAAAATTGTCAGGACCATAGCAGGAATAATTTAACCACCTATGCTGAGAAAAATTATCAGCCTTCAGATGTGGATTCCTGGCTTCACTGAGGTAAAGGTTTCCCTCGGCACATATGTGCTAGTCATTTCCGGCTCTAGGGGGCGGTGTTCATCTCCATTTCAAAGCCGAAGAGCCAGCGGTGTCCGAAGATGTCTCCATGGTCATGTGACCGGCATGACTAAACGCCAAAGGTGCACAGAACGCTGTTACCTTCCCAGCAAAGGTGGTCCCTATTTTTTCTACTTGCATTTTTTACGTGCTTTCGAAACTGCTAGGTTGG
>JANHFP010009985.1:48393-58598 GCA_032468135.1 Calamaria suluensis
ATTTTTAATATTGTGACTGGCTGTGCACCGCCCCGAGTCCGCGAGGAGAGGGGCGGTATATAAATCAAATCAATCAAATCAATCAAATCAAGATTTATGGACTTCAACTCCCAGAATTGCTGGCTAGGGAATTTCGGGAGATGAACTCCGCATATATTAAAATTGCCAAGGCTGAGATATATTGCCCTGATCTACCTCACAGCTCAGAGAGCACAAAGTCCAGAAGCACCAATGACCCTTCATTTCAAACCCTGAGCTACAAATATTGTTCTTTATAGGCGATTTATAGTGTGGATAAACTGAGGATTGAGCAGCATATGTAATAACAAGAAAGGAGGCTGGGTGAAAATAAAGACATTAAACCATAATGTAATTTGCTCATGAATTAGCAAGTTTTATGAACTAGTTGCTGTCATTTATAAACCTTCCTAATGGTGTGTTGTACAACTCCAACAACTATTTCCTTAATCAATAAGCAAAAGTTGAACAAAGCCTAGGTTTATTCAATGTATGAGTACAACTATGTTGTTAGTAGCCATGTTGTTAGTTTTTAGTGACAGAATAGTTAATATACATTATCTGTGTATACCAAATTTACAAAAACAGTTTCCTACACTTCTTCTAGCATTTTGTCCAGACTCCATACTCAAAATATGTTTGTATCGGAGCTATAAGAACCTATGTGACTCTTTGAGTCCAAGTTCCTTTGAATGGTAAATTGAAATAGATCTTTCAAATGTGTAGGTTTTGAAGACTTTTCTCCACCCTACTGTCTCAATCTGAAAAGTTGTGTGCTAGGCAGTGGGAAAAGCAGGGATTTGGGAAAGATTCCCAGGCCAATGCCTCTCCTCTGAGGGGTTCTTCCCCACAACAAAACTATGTAATGGGGTATCTTGCCAGGAGGATAATCCACTAACATTCCTGATCTTTCATCTGATGGCAATCTCACATTGGAAGACTGGTCCTGAAGGGAAAACATTTCAATATTCCTGGTATAGTAGTTTAAAAAAGAGACAACATAATTAAAAGTGTAACTGTTAACTCAAGAATCTCTATAAATGGACAGATGTGGATTATGGTAATAACATTAGGTTTTATTATACACCTTTGCATGTGATAGGTAGTAATTAGATCATCACAAAAAATAATTGTTATATTTCATGTTAATTGTGAAAGTGCTTTAAATGTAGTAAGTGGCTGAATGTGTAATAGTACAACTATTCCATTTTCTCACTATGAATTATAACTATGCACCAAATTACTATCTAAGGGGCATTCCAGAAGCAATTTTTAAAGTTCTGTGCACGATCTTCTGGCATTATGATGTCACGCTCTTCTACTGTGCTTTATTCTGTCATTTATGACTTAAAAACCACTTTCAAATTGAAGTAACTAATCTTTAGAGCACCATCAACCTTTTCTACTGCAACATCTCTCAGGTAACATTATTATGGCTATTCTTTATATATTGAAAATAATCAGAATGTAATTATTACATTTGTATAACACTACATAATCTTTCTAAATTCTATAGCAAAAAATAGCATATTGATAATGTATGGTATATATATATACAACCTTGAATGAATAGCTACATAAACATCAAATGTCATAAATTATTAGTTTTGCAAGAGTAGTATCAAAATAAATAGGGAGGCAGAACTCACTTTGGAATTTGTCACAAAATTTGGTTCCTGTATCTGTATTACTGTGCCATGATATACTGTTGCTAATTAGTAATTGCTTAAAGTTTAGTTATTATTTGTATATAAATCCAAGTCTACCACTCAGATCTGCCAGGATGGAAATTGTGGGTATGCGTGTGCTGTTGAAGAGAAACGTCTAGAAGAATTGGACTAGGTTTTGAATGATGGCAAGGTGAAAATTAGTCACATGCTGGTCAAATTTTATCACACCTTCATTTTCATACTAAAGATCTGAATGTATCCCATATTAAAAAGAGTGTTTGGGTGACAGAAACTATGGGTTTAAGTGACTTAGCTAATTTAAATATGTATGTTAATCTTCACCCCAAAAGTACTAATGTACTTGTGGGTGAGTACAAAGTAGTGTAGCTTAATCACTAATCAGAATTTAACAATAACATATTAATCGGAACTGTACATTTATACTTTTTTTAGCATTCACTCAAAACTTTCTAAATTATTGTAGTCCGATTCATCTACTGCAAGGGTGTCAAACTCAAGGCCCATGGGGTGCCCTGGAAAACAGCAAAGGACCAGCCCACGGTGCCTCTGCCAGAGAAAACAGGGCTTGGGTGACCGTGTGCAGTCCTCCCAGGCTCCGTTTCACAGACAGAGGGCTAGCAAAACAAATTAAAAGCAAAACCAAAGGAGAAATGTTTCCCCTTTTGCATTTGAGCATACAAGAAGGGTCAGGAAAGGAGAAAGGGAAAGACAGAAGATGGGATGAGAAAAAGGAAGGAAAAATAAAGAAAGAGGGTAAGAAAGGAGAATGAAGGAGGAAGGGGAAAACAGGAAGGAAGGGAGGGAGGGAAATGACAGTGAGGATCGGAGTGAAGTCCTGCCTTAGCACTTGGCCACCACAATTGCCCCCAACACGAGTGATATCGAGCTGGCCACATCTACCCTGACCATGGATGGCCACCCTGGACGCTGAGGTGAAACACATCCCTGATGCGGCCCTCAATGAAATTGAATCTGACACCTCTGATCTACTGCATAATTATTGTAGCATTCATACTGCCAAAACACTTTAACATGGTTGCAACTGCACTTCATTTCTGAAATAAGTAACTGAGATTACAATGTTTATTATACCAAAGACTTTCTGCAATGAGGAATTCTAACCACTAAATATTTTTCAGTGCTTTTGTATCATTTTTGAGATTGACCTAATCTCGGTCCAGTTCTCCTCCATCTCTTGTATGCAAGGCTGTATGTATCATATTGTATTAGTATTCTTGTAATGGTATTCTCATTTATCAGCTATAATCGATATCTGCACTGTCTGCTGCTTAGTTTCTGAGTCCAAAGTTATTGTCATATCTTTAAAGCTAAAATTCAGGAATTAATAATTTTGTTTGGGATTGACTGGCCTCTGAAGATATGCTATGAGCTGCACTCCAAAATGTTGTATGGCTAAACCCACAAATTTGATTAAATTCACTTAATATGATTTTTTAAAATGTCACATTAAACATTGGTGTGGTAACGCCTTTTGGAAAGCCTGTGTGGGCCCCAGTCAAGGTTAAGAGACACTAATGTATATAGCCTTGGAATTGCAAGCTGTGTTATTTCAAACAAGGATTATCTCAGCAGCCTTGTAAATACTGTCAGAAGAATAATTTGGGTTTCAACTTGAGCCAGGGTTGTGCAAGAATAAAAATGAGATCCAAGGACAGCTATGAAAAAAGAAGAAATAGTTATTCCTAAAGGCAAAGTTTAGTTAAATGCCTTTAGTTAAATGTCTATGGAGATTCTTAAATCATCCAGAAAAAAATACCTTTTGGCCGTTTGCCTTTAGTGGCAGTTGCAGAGAAATTGGGTACAGCAACACAATTTTATAGGGGAGCTTGTCTTGGGTACGGAAGTGTCTGTACGCTTATTTTAGGGTAAAACATGAGTGGTATGCGTGTGTAGATATGTCATCTACAGTGTTTCTTGTTTTGAATATGCAGTTCTGCTGGAAGGCCCAATTTAATTAACTCTATTTGTTAACAGACCTTATCCTTTGATGTGTGGATTCAGTCTCTGTAACTGATATGGGGGTTTGAGGAAGTTTGACTATAAGATTTCCCATTTGCTATTTTTACTTGATTAACTTAGTTTCAGCTTCACTGTCTATTATTTAGCAGAGCTGCTGATTCTCAGTCCATTGTGGATTCTGTTAATGTTTTGATAGAAACAGTATAAAGAATAAAATATATATTTTATATAAAACTTCTCACAATACTGATCACAAATGGCCAGAATGACCAAGGGTATCTTGGTAGCCTTTTTACTCATTCCTGATCATGTCATTTTCCTCTGTATTAATTCACTCTTACTTTTGAATGATATATAAATTTTAAAATAATGAACATCAAAAAATTAAATTACATGAACAAAAATATTTTGTAAAATTTATTAAGTTTTACTTTTAAGAAAAGCACTGTACACGTTTTAATGATTCTGTTCCTAATCCAGTTTGTGGTTTCTCATACTTAAATGAGACCATCTCTATTTATAGTATATAAAAATATGCAAGGCACTACAGCAGTCTTCAATTGAGCTGGTTATACCCAGACTAAAATTATGTTTTGATTTAAAATTTGAGAACATTTTCTAACACAAAACTGACTATGTTCAAAACTGACTTTTATACTCTTCTACCGTTGCCTCAAATGTTCCTCAGATGATTCATTTCCTCATATTGCACAACCTTTCTAAGTAACTATAGTTGTATTTGAGAAAGATGCTACTTTGAATATGAATCTTTCTTTGCAAGAACGTTTTTAACTTTAGCTACAGCACGAATAAAAGCTTTCCAGGGGCTGAAGGGCAGTGGGAAACCCAGAGTCTCAGCTTTTTTTCCCCGCAGCTTCACATCTCAGGATTCTTTTTGTTTGTTTCCTGACACCAAAAGATTCTCCATGACAAACAAGGCAGCCTCTCCAGTTTAATTCAGACCCCAGTTTCACAAGGCTCCGAAGCTTTAAATTCCGTATTTAAGATTGAAAGTAGTGTAAAAATGATAAAGCAAAAGACGGCGTTTTAGACATGGTGGACGTTGTGAAAAGAATCAAGAAGCACAACTGACGCCGCGTCGGCAAACCCCACTTCGAACGCGTCACTAACGCTGCCAAATGTCGTTTTTGCCGACTCAGGTGCGCCAACAGGGCGGCCGCAACCGTCTCACAAGCGACTCGCGGATGCTCACTAAGTATCGCGATAAACCGCGCGCGGGAAAGCTAAGTTAAGAGTCCCTCTCCCCCTCCCTTTTTTACCGTCTACGTTGTTCCAGTAGCAGCCCCTCCCCTCGGTTTGGGACGAAGAGTACTGGAGAATATTCCGGTAGGCGGACACCTCCCCCTTTTCCACGGTGCCGATTGGCCAGTGCTACATCTGTCGTCGTTGGACTACGCGAAGCCATTCGCGGGGTGCCATTGGCCCCGCGCTCGGGATAGAGCCGTGCGCAGATCGGCAGGGCGGGTGTGTGGGGTCGTGTGCAAACCGCGTGTGGCGCAGCCAGCAGGGACTCAACGGTAGAGGGTGGCTGGTCGTGTCTCGCGCGCGGATTAAGAAGGTGGGGGCGAAGTCCTTTTTAGCCCAGCCGACCATTCCGCATCGAGCCGTCGACTGGAACGAAAGTCTGCGAAAGGTAACCGAAGCGACGGAGGGGTTTGCGAGCGAGTTCGTCGGTTAGTGGGGCCTCTGTGGGCGGAGTGAGTTGAGGGGAAGGAAGGAGGGCGCTGGCTCGTTCCGGCCTACTGCGCGGGAAAAAAAAGCCCAGCCTTGACCCCGCGTTTCTTCCCAAGCAAGCGCGGACCTATCGACGACCCATCGTGGATTGGCGGTAGGTAATCGTTCCTCGTGGCCGTGGCGGGACATCCAGGAATTGCGGGAAAGGGGAAGCAGGCGAGCCTCGCCTGTCTACTGCGATTCGCCCCCCCCCGCCCCGCCTGGGCCTGTATGCGAGTCAAGGGCGACGGGATGTGAAGTTTTACGCGGGCCGCGGACGCTTTTGGGAGGAGAGGCCTCCTGCGGAGGTGTAGTAGTGCGTGTGGCTTGAAAAGAAAGCGAGGTGGGAAAACGGGTGGGGAGGCTTACATCCAAAGCTTGGTTTTCGAACTCGCTGGTCTCGGGGAAGCTAGCGCTCTGGTGGCTCCACGGCCTCCACGTGACCTACGGCCTCCACGTGTTCCCCCTGCCCGATTCTTAAGCGGCGATTTCCCAGCGCTTTATGGTTCCGGATTGGCGTGTATAAGTTAGCTGACCTCGCCCTTTTCTGTCGCTGATTGATATTGGTATGTTACTGAGGGGGAAGAGAGAAAGTACAGTATTCCCGACCCTAAACGTCTTTGTCTCGACGCCAGCCTAAAAATTTCCTATACCTCTCCTGCCCTTTTTAAGGTCCAGACAGCAGGCAGATTGTGGGAGGTTTTAGCATTATGTGGGGGGTGGGGGTGGCAGGTTCTCTATTCTAAAACGTAAGTGTAGAACCAGTCAGAGGTAAGAATTTTGCCGTAGCGTTCTATATTGCCTGGATTGGTTACCGCTTCCAAAGGAATAGAATGGAGAAAAAATTCGATGAGTCAAGATGGAAGGCAATCTGAAGAGATCGGTTTCAAAAATATTATCAGATAATAAAGTCTTAAATAGAAGTGACAGTGGAATACTAATTAATTTAGGAAGCTGGATAGCCACAACTGGGCAGTGGAAGTAAGAATATCAGATGGCCAATTTAATACTGGATAAAGACTTATGTTGGCCTAAAAACAGCTGGTGTTTATCTGTTCAGCAGTGACTGCAGATCCTTCCATAACAAGATGATGACATGCTTGTGTATGCTGGCTATAATAGCTTTATGCTAGAAAATGTCACAGAATTAAACATTTGAGAATTTAATGAATTTGAAAATGTGGAATTTCTTAATAAAGCAAATAATAGAAGTAACAGAAATTGCATCCTCCCAATTCATTACAATAATTCTTAAGATATTAAAAATGGATTAGCTAGAAAACATTATACCACTACTAACATATGCTACTGCTTCACTTTGGGAAAGAGGCAAAAGTTGTTGTTGATGGATAATAAGGATAATTGTTGCTTCTTTAATTATAATTTAATTATAAAGTGACCAGCTCTGATGTATGCTTAATGTGCAGTTAACTGCAGTTAATTGAATTAAAACAAAAACTTGCCCCACAGGCTTAACAAGGTAAACTGTACAAAAAATGAATTATTTTAGTGGCAATTATAATGCTTCATTGGTTTCTCTAGTAAACTTGTGACAAGCTGTTTTTCTTGCTGCAAAACAAGCAAAGTTCCTTTATAAGGGAGACTGATAGGGCCATAACTGAACCTGCTCATTAGTGTTGATTGGTGTGCCTTTACATTGATAGCAAACATACATTCTTGGTATATTTTGAAAGAATGACTGTTGAGTGTTAAAACTGCCTGGGAAACAGTTGAAGAACCTGCCTGATTGTCAGATCTGTGTAGTTGCGTGGGCTGGCAATTTTAATAGATGTTGCTAACAGGTAAAATTAGAGTCAGTGTGAAAAGCATTGGAAACAATCATTTTGAAGAACAGCATAAGTATAAGGCAGATACTTCACTGATGCATCAAAATAATGTTTAGGACATTGTTTTGGGGAACATAGATCCTCTGAATTATGGGGATATAGGTTTCAGCTGCAGAGAGGAAGGATTGCTGGTTTGCTACTGTGGAAAATGTAAATATTCTTGATTGACAGCATATAGGAGCGGTAAAAAATCTAAAAAGTTAACATACTTATATAAGTCAAAGTAAATGTCTACAAAATATATATTTCTGATTTCTCTCAAATCAGCTCATTAGTAAGGTAATAAAATATGGTTTGGACATTGAGAAAGATATTTGGAGGAATTGTATAGAAATGGGAAAAGGGTTTATTAATATATTGTCAGTAGTTTACAATATTGGAATGTTATTTGTTTTCTAAACAGCAGAGATTTTTATTTAGCATCTAAATTACCTTAATTTCATATTTAGGATTCACACCAAAACACAAAGGAACACTTATGTAATATTTATTGATGTATATATGTATATAATTTCTTAGCTGAGTCTTGTTTCAGATCCAGTGAGCATCTGTACTGGAAAATAATTAAAATTATAACAATGAGCCTGAATAAAGAAATTAGATTAAATGAAAGTAAGGAAATAATAGGAACCAAAAATTAATGAGTATGAACAGCAAATAAAAAGAACGGGATGAGAAGAACATTGGCAGTAGTAGGAAACAAAGAAGAATCCTGGATTATGCTTTATTCTAGATAGCTGTCAAATGGATTACATATTTTTATTTACCCATTGTTTCTGTTGAAAAGTGCTTATCTTAACCTTCATTCTAAATAATCGCTCTCTAATAGTGGAAGTTTGGTAAGGATTACTTTTAAGCATTCTTAAAGTAAAACAACTTCAATATTAAACAAGGCCTTTGAACATTTTGAAAGTGTGAAAATATGTTATGTATTTTGACTAATTGAGTGTAGAAGGTACATAACTAGTTTCATCAAACGTTTATGGGGCTTAGAGGAGACAAACCAGTTAAACAAGAATGTAATTCTTTTAAATCTGAATAAATTTCAGGTTTGTGATGGTAGAAATAGACAAAATATCAATTTTTATTCATTTGTTAACATTTGTTGAGGTGGCTATTATAGATTTAGTAATTTAGAAACTATGAAAGTGGGAATTTGAATATTTTTGGCTCAGTTATACTTGCAAACCATCTTGTTCTTTAGAACATTTTAAAAATACAATTTTGGGAGTCATCTTTCAAGATTAAAAGGATGCCTAGGTGGCAATAACAGATTTTCTACTTTTTCCCAGTCTGGCTCAAGTCACTGCAAACCTTGACTCCAGCGAGTCATATTCAAGGGAAGAATTTAGACTCCAGCATTCTTTATATTTATTTTTAAGTGGGCCTCCACCTGTTTTAACCATCCATGCTGTCTGAATTACTTTAAATCATAGTAGTACAGCACCGTGTTATATGTGCAATTTGAGACAGAAATTTTAAAAACAATGAAATAAGCATAATCATTCAACATTAAAGATTAAAAAATGGCAAGAATGATGATATGACAGATCAGATGGAAAGAAGCAAGAGATCTCATTTACTACTACCAGAGGCCTAGATAAAAAACCAAGTATTCCTGTCTCCTCTAAAAATAGCAGATTGGGGATCATCCAGATCTTGGGGAAATACATGTTTTGGAATTGCATATACCAGTATATCTTATATGTTCTTGTTATGTGTGTATTCTATACAATTCATATCCCCTTTGGAAGTTGTATTGTGGATTAAAAGCACATTAATACTATATGTGGCTGTGTAGAATATTTAACAGTATAATTTGAGATAGTGAATGGTAAATAGGAAAATTTGGAGGGATTGCAACTTTACAGCTCAGTTTTACAATAGTTTTAAATGATAATTGAATAACTATTACAATTGTTGCAATTCCTTTTATTGTTTGACATTTTACATATTGATGACACTGACTTTTCATAGGGTAGCTTATATAGGTTATAATATGTGTAGCAAAAATAAACATTTTTACACAAACTTTTCTTACCAAAATTTTTCTCTTGCTTAGAGAACCCAATTGGAGCAATGAGCAGTAACGAGTGCTTCAAGTGTGGGCGTACTGGCCATTGGGCTCGAGAATGCCCCACCGGAATTGGTCGTGGCCGTGGAATGCGAAGCCGTGGCAGAGGTATCTTTCCTAACAATTATTTTATGAGTTTAAATCCATAAATCTACCTTAATTATTCTCTTTCCTTTTGCTGTATGCAAGATTGAGTAGCAATAAAGTATAATTGTAACATACGGATTTCAATTGATTGAACTACTAATATTGTCTTTATCAACAGGCTTCCAATTTATGTCATCATCACTTCCAGACATCTGCTACCGCTGTGGTGAGTCTGGCCATCTTGCCAAGGACTGTGATCTTCAGGAGGATGGTAAGTATTAATAAACAATGGAGAATAAATGCATTGTAATGGTTAATTTTCGTTAGGTACATGTCCCGTAATGCTATCAAGGTTTTATAGTCTTGTTTGTGTTCTTTTTCTTATTGTGGAAGCCTGCTATAACTGCGGTAGAGGTGGCCATATTGCGAAGGACTGCAAGGAACCCAAGAGAGAGCGAGAGCAGTGCTGCTACAACTGTGGCAAGCCTGGCCACTTGGCTCGTGACTGTGACCATGCAGATGAGCAAAAGTGTTATTCTTGTGGTGAATTTGGACACATCCAGAAGGACTGCACCAAAGTCAAATGCTATAGGTAAAAATTGGTCTTAATACTAAGATGGGCATTAATCCTATGCTAATATTTCAGATTGAAAGGACTGATTAACAAGAGCTTTTTCAGTTGCTTCTTCCTGCAAGCATCCCATGAGTTTAAATTTGGGTACTTTATTGTAACATCTACCCAACATTTTATGAATACTAAAATTGCTATGTTCT
>JANHFP010009985.1:58626-72480 GCA_032468135.1 Calamaria suluensis
ATGTGTTAATACTGCAGATAGATGGACATATTTTTCTCTTTATTAGCCATACGTTTAAATCCACAGCAACCAGTCACAAATGCTGCAGAAATTCTGCATGCTGCTAATGTTGGTTTTGTCTCATTTCAGGTGTGGTGAAACTGGCCATGTAGCCATCAACTGCAGCAAGACTAGTGAAGTCAACTGCTATCGTTGTGGGGAGTCAGGACACCTTGCACGGGAATGCACAATTGAGGCTACAGCTTAACTGTTTTCCTTTGTCGCCCCTCCTTTTTCTGATTGATGGTTGTATTATTTTTCTCTGAATCCTCTTCACTGGCCAAAGGTTGGCAGATAGAGGCTACTCCCAGGCCAGTGAGCTTTACTTGCCGTGTTAAAGGAGGAAAGGGGTGGAAAAATCGACTTTCTGCATTTAACTACAAAAAAATGTTTATGTTTAGTTTGGTAGAGGTGTTATGTATAATGCTTTGTTAAAGAACCCCCTTTCCGTGCCACTGGTGAATAGGGATGGATGAGTGGAAAGAGTTAAGTCAAACCAGCAAAGCCTCCCTGGGTTCCATGGAAGTGATCGCATGCAGGAGGAAATATGCTGGAAGTGTCTGAACTTCCACAGTAATTAATTCTATTACAATAATGGCCTTGGATTGTCTGACCTCAGTAACAGTTATAACATCAAGTATTTATATCAGGCCTTACCAAAAGCATATAGCGAAGTGGGATAAACAAACAATGCACATGCCTGTTAATGGCCACAAGAGTGAGGGAGAAATTGAAGTAACCGTAATACAATAAATGAATGTCTAATGCGAGGTAACAAGGGAATGGGAAACATTAAATATTTCAAACTAAATCAAACCCAGAACATCAGTGCTTGAGTATACACAATTTGGAGCTATTCAGGACTTGAAAAGAACTGCATTTTCACAGAAATCAAGATGTTATTTTTGTATACTATATCACTTAGACAATTGTTGAGTTTCATTTGCTTGTAATCAGTTTTTAAAGTCAGATGGTAAAAGCAATTGAAGTCCTAGAATATAGAAATGTAATTTTAAACTATCAATAAAGCTGGAGGAGGAAGGGGAGTTTGACTGTTTTTTTTTTGTTTGGAGTTTATTTTTCAGGTACATGATAATATTACATAGATAAATGTAGAAAATGCTGAAAAATTGATTATTGTACTACTAATGTATAAACAAAGTTAATTCCTGTATCATTTAAACTGTAGAATTTGTTAAATATATCACTTCAGAAGCAGTATTTGCATTTTTTTCTCTTAGGTGGCAAGTGTGATATAATTAGGGTGCTTATTTACTCCTGTAAGTAAACTAAGCTACAGTTTAGAATGTTTAGACAGTATTGGGAGCATAAGCTTGCAGATTACCACTGGTGGAAGGAATACTGAAATTGTAGGAAGGATAACACTGTTGAGGAGGACATAGAAATATCTTTACATTTTGCTTTTCAGTACCTAACTCACTTAAATCAAACTGAAGCTATCACAGTCACAAAAATAAAACTGCATAACACTGAAAGTATAGGTGCAGCATGTAAATAATGTCTATAATTTGTTTTACATAGGTGACTGAAATCTTTTAGAACTGAATACCAATGTAATCTGTGACATTAATAGACATAAAAATTCTGATATTTGACAAACACTAAACACCTTGAGACAACACTGTCTTTGTTGGGAAAAGTCTGCAGAGCCTTAGAATAAACAGTTCTAAAGGTTGAAGTTTACTCACATGATTATATGTTCTGTCCTATAAAAACATTGGTTGCTATCATCTGTTTTCCTCAGGATGCAGATTTGAAATGCATGACCTGATCAAGAGATCTCAACCTCAGAAAAATGGTTGTTGAGGGTGATAAAATGGAGAAGGTTATAAAGACATTGCCAAAGAATTTGGCTTACATCAATTCAGTCAAACATTCATAAAGTGAAACACTCACATTCTTAAAAAAGAGTATGTCCAACAAAAGTTACCCCAATAAGATAATACTATATTATCACAATCTCAATAATAGCAATTCTTATTCTTATTGTGTCATGTCAGTGCTAATGAGACCAGAAAAATGGTGCAAAAATTCACTTGGACGACATCACAGTGACAATCACTGCTCTCTAAAAAGCATATTGTTTTCAACTGCAGGACCAAGGCTGCTTGAAATCATAAGTGTTAGATTCTACATTGCATCAGCCTATTCTCCAGGAGAATGTTGGGGAAGTCAATGATCTGAAGTTTATATTGACTTGCAACAGAAAGATCCAAAACTACTACATCTTACAAATGAATGGCTGAAGCATTTTTGGAATGACCAAGTCATCCTTACCTTTATCCAGTGAAGCAACCCAGTACTGTAGATGAAATTTCCCAACATGCAAGATTGCACATAGAACATTTAGCTAAAGGAATTACACTAGTTACTAAATATAAAATTTTATGTACTTTTTCTAGCAAAGACATGATATAGTACTCATAAGTGCTTCAGCTTACATGCCATATAGCACACACTGCTGCATTCATGGGTAGTTGGAAGGATTTCCAACACATCCATCATGTCACCCAGAGTGACAAATGCAGCGCACCTAAAGGTTGAAGGCAATACCAAAATTACATTAGTGACAAGAACCAGGAAATGAAACTTGGAAAATAGTGCACCTCCTATGAGTGGGATCCAGTTTCATATCCTGCCAATCAAAAAGCTTACAACCAGTTATCACTGAACTGTCTAAAAGTACTTCCTACTCATTAATAACTACAGTGTTAACCTCTATTTTGGTGATCTGTGATTAAAAACTGGATTTTTAATTCGAATGACTAAAGAATTCTTGGAAACTAAAAACTTGCAGTTGTTTGTAAAACATCAAGATATTAAAAGCAGTAACTGCATTTTATGCTTTTTACACAAAATTATTTGATTCACACAAAAGTAATACAAATAAATTTATAAAATAAATTTAACATGTAATTTTAACCTTATTTTAAAAAGGGAAAACAGAAAAAGATAATCCAGCCTCAGGTTTTTAACAAAACCTAACCTAATCTAAGCAAAGGTTTTCCTCTTAAGTTTTTTCCTAATTCCGTTTTTCAGGGGGCGGATAGTTCTGTAAACCTCAGCCCGCCAAGTTTTAGTTTTGGCTCAGCTATGCCTGGCAATCACCATCACGCTCTTAAGCGTGAGAAGGAAGCCCAAATACTGTAAAGCTCCTGCTTGGAAAATATATCAATCGCTCTATCAGTGCTAGAATAAGCGAATACGACGAAATATCTGCGCGTATCAGGGCTCTTATATAAAAGTCTGTCTACACAATTAGCGCTTTTGCTTATTCATGGCCGCCTACGCAAACTGCAATAGACGACCGGAAGTCGCTGTAAAAGGAGTACAAGGCAGGAGGAACTTACTGCTGTCGATTACAGTTCAAATCTCTTCCGGGTTATTTTTTTTTCTTCAAGATACGTTTCCGGTTGAGCGTCAGGCTTCAGGGCAGCATCGTGTCCTACAGCGGCTGCAACCATGGTGAGTGGGTGGGATCGCGGGATCCAGCGTAGTTTGTCGTGTGCTGCTTCTTCACGGCTCTTTGGATTTTCCGCCAGTTTTTATACGGCACGTGTGCAGAAGGAAGGCTCCTCTGGAAGTTAGGCACGGGAGAGAATCGAACAGACGTTATCTCCCTTCGCTGTCTTGTACAATTATACCACTATATTAGATATAGTGGATTAGATTTGGAGATGATTCAAGTGTATTATAAGACTGGGCCTGTAGAGCCTGAAGGTAAATGCAACACTTGCATTGAAGATTGCTTGTAAAAAAATATTTACATTTTTTTGTAAAAAAAAAAATTGTAAAAAAATCTTGTGCAGAGTTGGCAGCTAAATAAAATATTTGACCTACCAGGAAAATAAATACATATTTTTAAAAAAACAAAAACACTAGTTTTGTTATGAGCGCACTAGTGCCCTGCACTATGTTTAACAACAGTCCCCAAATTCTTTTTTTTTAAATTGTGTTTAACTGGATTTTTCATAGCAATTTTACTTCACTTTTTTGTAGGTCACACACACTCATTACATTGTTTTTCTTTTGGAACCAGGCTATTACTCTTTTAAAATTGCAGGAACTCATCTTGAATGCAATTTATTTCCTAATGACCAGTCTTGTTTCTAGATTATTATATTTTTTAAAAAAGTTCTGTCATGACTATCACAGTTGCTTGGTTTTGTATATTTGTTTTTCATATTCCTAGTTGTTGATTTCTAGTTCTGTGGACTATTATGTTCTGTTGGATACCTGATGATGGTATGATTGACTGCTAGAATGACATCAATCCAGTTGTTCCATTAGACCAATAGGGAGTGTCTTTAATTATTTAGTTATTTTTATTCATTTATTTTATTTATATTCTACCCTTATTTTAAAAAAAATAACTCAAGGTGGTGAACATATCCCACACAGCTGCTTCCTATTTTCCCCACAACAGCAACCCTGTGAGGTGAGGTGGGCTGAGTCAGAGTGGCTGACCCAAGATCACCCAGCTGGCTTTCATGGCTGATGTAGGACTTGACATCTTGGTCTCTTGTTTTCTAGTTGCTACCTTAGCAGCTAGACCAAACTGTGAAACACCTTAGTTTCACATCAAATATGTGAACATCAACTATGAATGGCTGGAACATCAACTCACAACTCAAATTAATCCTCAGTGATGACCAACTCTACTTCTCAAGAGCCACATATGTTAAATTATAATTGCAACTCTTAGCCCTGGAAGCATTGGATGTTTATACTGGATTAATCTAACAAGATTTTTTATTTCTTCCAGTAATATTTCTCCAAATTTCATGTTATTAGTATTTCTTTAAAACAAATAACAATTTTATCTCTTCTTTAAGGCTCGAAATGCAGAAAAGGCCATGTAAGTACAATTTGATTTTTTTTTTTAATTCTGAGAAATTGACAGCCTGATTTTTTAACAGCTGAACTATTTGCTGTATTACTACATATAAAAGTATTTTAATGATTGAGAGAAATAACCACTATATATCAATGAAAATCTCACTTCCCTTCAAATACTAGTGGAAAAAACAGGATATCATTCACGTGCCCTGTAGTTTCAAGAAAATATGACTCCAGGTTGTAGACCAATGTAGACCAACATATCTTTGTGGGTGGTTGCTTTTAATCTCCATCTCCAAAGAGAAAAGTAAACTCTGACAGTATAAAAATATAGTATAAAAGATTAATTGAAAGCTTTTTCTTCATGTTTAAGTGTTTTAGATAATCTAGTACATAAGTGTGAAAAGATTAGTCCAAAAGATTGTAGCATTGTTTCATTTTCTGTATTAATAGAGCTTAATCACATTGTGAGTTTTGTTTTTCATTCCTCATATCATAGGATTTATTTGATACTTGTCTAGTTTGTTTATTTAGAATTTTATATTTAAAATATTTTTAAGGAACAAGGACACTTTTTAAAAACTTAAAACGATGTGCTATCTTAAAAAGTTCAGACTGTAATTATAATCATTTTTCTATGTTTAGTAACTAAAGTCTACAGTTTTTCAGATAATGAATGCAAACTGATTTACAGAAATAAGTTGAACTTTTTATTTACCCAGTGTTAATCATCTAAATTGATGTTTGTAAATAGTTTTTTAAAAAACAGATGCTGAACCAAGCTTTCTTCCTTTTAGGACTGCTTTGGCAAGGTTTCGCCAAGCTCAGCTAGAAGAAGGAAAACTTAAGGTAACAACATAGTTAAACATATATAAGCAATTATACATTTAAATACAGAGACCACTCCACTGAGAAGGCAGACATACAAATGGGCTCTTGAAAATAACATTAGCAATTAAGTCTAGAAATGCAGACATTAATCTTGGCTGATTGATGTGAAATGATTTTATCTCAATTTTACCCAAAAAAGATGGGACTAGCAAGATATTTTTCTATGTAAATAGCCCTTCAACACCTTCACAATATATACCACAAAGTTCCTGATTAAACTGTGGTAATGATCAGTATGGTTAATATGGTAGCTATTTGGGCAATACAAACCATTTGAAGGAACACTTCACAAAGCACTTCTCCCAACTTGTTCAGATTGTCACAATGACCATATCTCTTTAAAAAGCTGATGATGTTGCTTTTTCCATCAAGATTATTGTGAAATAATGTGACTTCTGCTGATACTAGTTTTGAAACTGGTTATTTAGAGACTTCTTGCTTTGTCTATATGCATGTGGAGAACATTTCTGCATTGCCTGGATTAATAATGTGATGTCTGAACATCAAACTGAGTTCTCAAGTTAACTGCTGCATAATGTTCTAATATATACATTTATATTTTCTTCCCCACTTTGTGATGTTATATGCATTTTACATGTGTGATTTGAATAATGAAAACATTGCAGTTATTGATTGAAATTCAATGTAATAAATAAAAAGGTACAAAATAAAATATTAAACACTTTTCATATCTAAGCAAGATTGCTTCAGCAGGTAGTCATTCTGTTCATGCTGATGATCTTCTCATGACATATTAATTTTGCTAAAAACAGCAGAATTGTATCACAAAACAAGAACATTTAGGATTTATGTCTAAAAAGTTCTTCATAACAAAGAGGATATGCAAGGCTGCTTGTGTTTTAACTTTTTATTTTATCTGTGAGTTTTTAAAACGTCTTTTGTATTGTATGAGCTGCTGTATGAATAAATAAGATCTCACATAAATCATGGGGCAGATCTGAAATAAGTAATATACTCCCTGACTATAATAAAATAAGAACAATTTGGTTTTTTAAAACAAAATGTTCAAATAAAAAATTGAGACTGATGCACAGGAAGTTTCTAATAATATATATTAATCTCTTAGATCAGTCTTTCAGTACTATAAGTCAAAGCCATGTGCTTTATAGAAATCAAGCTATGAAACACTCAAAACTCTGCAAATTTAATTTTAAGAGATTTTCATATGTTCTCACTTGTTATTAATCTGTAACCTTTCAGCCCAATAATTTTCTTAGCAGCTAATTGACATTTTTATCTCTGCATAAAAATTAAAATTGATCACAGTGCTGTCCATTGATACAGTATGTATCATGGGACAAACTCAATGTCATACCCATATCATTGGATAGTCATGTGATCCTTAATTTTAAATTTTATGTAACAATGTTTTTCTTCAATTGGTTGGTAAATTAATATAGCTATTATGTTTGTATCCAGCCTATTGTGGATGTAAGAAACCATGTACGTTAGCTATGTAAGTAAACAAAAATAAGTCATTGGAAAGTACATAGCTTAATGCTAGGATAATGGTAATACATTTGCTTGTTTTAATAGGAGCGAAGACCTTTCCTTGCATCAGAATGTAATGAATTGCCCAAAGCTGAGAAATGGAGAAGACAGGTATTTTTCTTTTAAGATTATGTATCAAATTTAAATCTTTGAATTAAGTTTGATTGCATATTTCCACAGGTTGCCCTTCAGTTACAATTAATTGTTCAGTGACCATTCAAAATTATGCTGGTGCTGAATGAAGAAACTTACAGTTCAACTGGTCCTCAGTTGTTCTGGTTGTTGTAGCGTCCCTGTGGTTACATGAACAAAATCCAAGCACTTGTCAACTAGCGTGCAGTTGTGATTGGTTGCAGCATCCCATGCCTATGTGATCACCATTTGTGACTTACTGCTGGTTTCCAACAGCAAATTCAATGGGGAAGCTGGCAGAAAAGATTGCAAATCTCTCAGATAAGTCATCCCTGGCCTTCACTCACGTCACCATATATCCCCCCCCCTTTTTGCTCGCCCTTTTTCAGCAGTTCTAATTATCCTCGGAAGTCTGTGTCTGTTGGGTTATAGAACCAAACCAGACAGTTGCAGAGGTGCAGATGACAGACTCAATAATTCCTCTGTAGAACTGTAGCAGCAGCTCCTTGTATTAGCTTCTTCATATTTATTATTTCAGCCAATTCTTTTTCAGAGATTCTAATGGAGCAATAATATTAAAATATCAAGATATAATTTTTGTACAGTTAGAGCTTTAAATTAGGCAGCATAAATAGGTTGAGGAAATATTTCTAATTAATGTTGAACATTTACAATCATCCCGTTTGGGTGTTTTGCATGTGGTCACCAAAATACTTGGCTTCCCATCTATCAACCAAACATTGCAGACTTTAACAAAGTAGAGTAATGATGCAGATGTTAACTTGTTTAAGGTAGAGGAAAATTATGTCTATGATATCTTGTTATAGTGCATCTCATGAAATAAGTTGCAGCTCACAAATAACAGTTTAATAAAATTTGCTAGGTGGAAAAGATTTTACCAAGCTCAGATGTTAACCAAAATCTTACATTTCTAAACATGAGATAGTGTTTAGTGTTTAGTTCATAGTGTAAAACAGGCTACTTTTTCAAAGAAAAGAACTAACCACTGTGTATTATCTCTTTTGAAAAGATTATTGGTGAAATTTCTAAGAAAGTGGCCCAAATTCAAAATGGTAAGTTCCTAATGGTGGGAGTTATCTTAATATCATTTTGCAACTGCAAAAACTAGTTTTCAATAATAAATTTGCATCTTTTCCTAGTTGATAATTAAGGAGGATGGTACCAAATTTATGAGGGAAATTGATGCCAATATTCAAAAACATCTATAAAATATGTTCTTTTATCCTTTTCTCCCTCTACCCTCCTTGGCCTGGTACAGTTCTTGTGTTCAACAAACCTATATAAATATTTAAGTTTTAATTCATATGAGAGGATTTGCCTTTTTATTTAAAACATACTATTTTTAAAAATAATTTGAAGGTCATTAAAGTTATCCAGAAGCAAGGAGAAGTTATTGAAAGGAGTAAAGCAAAATGAGAAATCGTTTATAATTCCCACATGATAAACTGTATTTTCTTCTTTAAAAATAGCTGGTTTAGGTGAATTCAGAATTCGTGATTTGAATGATGAAATTAACAAACTCCTAAGAGAGAAGGGACATTGGGAGGTCCGAATAAAGGAACTGGGAGGACCTGATTATGGAGTGAGTATACATTAATATTTGTAAGAAAATGCAAAGGTATAAATGTATTATTCCCAAGTTGTTAATAAAATATTTGGTAAAGAAAACCATTCAGATACATAAATTGCTAGTTCAAATATTTTAAAAACTCTGTTGAAATGATTTCTTCGAATAGTTCCTGCACTATTTGGGCATATCTCAGTCATACCAATTGGTTAAAAATATCTGAAGTCATGTGAAATTTTGTCTATAGAGATAAAAAGAAAAATAAACTTGTAAAGTTACCGCTCATCTTCCTTAAACATTTTTTAAATAGAGAATTGGCCCTAAAATGCTTGACCATGAAGGAAAAGAAGTTCCAGGAAACAGAGGTTATAAATACTTTGGAGCAGCTAAAGACCTACCCGGTGTTCGAGAGCTTTTTGAAAAAGAGCGTAAGTATTTGCACGTTGATTGGACTATTACTGTAATGCCAATCAATTGCATGTAAATGTTTGTGTGTGTTTAAAGTTCTTTTAAGATAAAATGCTTTTTTTTTTCTTAATTTTTGATCTTGTAAAACCAGAGTTAATTTGGAGTTGGGTGACCCAGAAATTTAATAAATAAACAAAGCTTTGCATTCCTTGGCCCACCATAAGTGTGATTAATTTTACCTGCTCCGATACAGAGATTCAATACCACGTTAAGAAAGTCAGATTTACAGACAACCTATACCTATGAACTTTAACAACATACTTATGCCTGTTATTAAAAATGGCAGGCAGTGTTCTTGCTCGTGCTGATGAACCATTGAAGCTGCACAATGTTTTTGCTTGCTTGCCTGCTTGCTTGCTTTTGCATTTCTGAACCATCTCCCTCAAAGAGACATACAATAACATTTCAAAATATAGAAACATTAAGCTAGAATTAAAATTTCAAAATTATTTTTTTAGGACAACTTCTGTTAAAAGTTAATTTAAAAAGTGAAGGGAGGATTCTCAGGACACCAAACAGCCCTGTGGCTGTGTATTTCCCATATTAGGCCACAGAGACATGTTTTAACTCTTTCTTTTTTTTTTAAGTCCAGGAGAGTGGAGGCCTGTCTCACCTCCAGGGAGAGAGAATACTCCACAGGGCAGGAGCAATGGCAGAGAAGGCTCTTTTCCTAGATCCCGCCAGTTGGAGTTTGTTAACTGATGGGATCTGCAAAATACCTTCCCTGCCTTACCGGCTGGGGTGAGCTGAGAAGCCAGTTCCATAGATAGCCTGGCCTTGAGTCATGTAGGGCTTTATAGATTAAAAAACAACTTGTTAAATTGGACTCAGAAGTAAAATGGCATCCAACGCAGTTTGTGGAACAGAAGTGTGACATGTGCCCTTCTCTGGGCATCCAGTATGCACCAGCTGAAGGTTCTAGATACTTTTCAAGGGTATCCCCATGAGTGACTGAGCAGAGAGCCTCCCTATCCAGGAAAGGAGGTACTGGCACATATCACAGAGTTTGTGGGGATTAGAAATGCACAGTTCCAGTGGGTCATAAAAATGTTACACGGCTTCAGCAGTTCATCAGCTCAAAAAACAAGAATGCTGTCCACCATTTTTAGTAATATATTCCCTGTTCATGGATACAAATTCCAATTTATGTACAAAGTTGAGTTAGGAATAGAATATATTCTTAACCCACAGAATGCCTGTAATGTTATCTTTTATCCTTATTCTTATCTCTTCCACAATATAAATATATAAAATACATATTAAATCATTACTTGGTACATTACTGGACTATTTCAAAATTATCATAACCATATTTGTCAAATGCGTATGGAGATTCTCAAATCATTCAGGTCACAGTTGCCCCAAAGGTGCTTTTCAAAAGACAACTGGAATTTCTTGGAGGTTTTTCCCTTGAAAACATTTCACTTCTCATCCAGAAGATTCTTCAGTTCTTCAGTTTAACAAGTATGGGATAATTGAATGTTAACCTCACTGCATTTAAAAATTGGAATGTTTCTAGGAAGTAGCATGGGTGGTGCAACATCTTATTTTTTTTAAAGATAAGGTTCAGGTCGGGTGAAATCCAGCAGGTTCTGGAAAACTGATAGTAGAAATTTTTAGCAGTTCGGAGAACTGGTAGCAGAAATTTTGAGTAGTTCAGAGAACTGGCAAATACCACCTCTGGCTGGCCCCAGACTGGTGAGGGAATGGAGATTTTGCAATATCTTTCCCCCAGGAGTGGGGAGGGAGTAGGGATTTTGCAATATCCTTCCCCTGGAGTGCGGTGGGAATGGAGATTTTGCAGTATCCTTCTCTTGCCATGTCCCCTAAGTGACGCCCATCAAGCCACACCATGCCCATCAAGCCACGGCCAAAGAAACGATAGTAAAAAAAAATGGATTTCACCACTGGTTCAGGTTATAATAAAATGGTGGAACATTTGGAATCTATGTAACAGTAGCATACAAAACAACTGCAATTTTCAAATCATCCAAAAAGAAGAGTTTGATTATATCTTGAGATGAGACAAGTAAAAATACTTATAGGCAGTACGGTGTCCAAGAAGTCCTTTAACTTTATTAGGTTGATTATAAGCAATAGTAAACATTTAATTGAACCTGTGGCCTAAAATCTGATCCTTTATGCTTCTATTTTATTTTTTGAAAATGATTTAATTTATATTCATTAGCCCTTCCTCCTCCTCGGAAAACTCGAGCTGAACTCATGAAAGCAATTGATGCAGAATACTATGGCTACAGAGATGAGGATGATGGTGTCCTGGAACCGCTGGAACAGGAACATGAAAAAAAAGGTATAGGAAATAACTGTTGTCTTTTCAAAGTGCCATTTACAGAATATTATTTGTAATTCAAATCAATATTATTTACTTTAACAGTAGCCAGAAATGGATTTTGGTAGCCCAAAGTGGCTTGCATTAAATATTCCAGTTCTTGAATATGAGCTTGTAGTTGTACTCCATCAGATTCCCTCTTCATCTTACTCCACGGTACTCCAGGGACCTCTTCTGTTACTTAACTACCTGGAGGACCCTAGTATCAACTAAAAGCAAGGTCAGTTGGGAGTAATCATAGCAAGAGCTTTGGCTGCTTTCCTGTTCCAAACATTGATCAGATTCATAACAAAGTTGCCTACCAAATTGCTGTATTTTATATCACAGGTTGCCAAAAAGCTTTCTAAAAGAATTATAAATACTAGGAATTTAACCTCAAAACTTTTGCATTTAAAATATGTATGACCAACACGTCCCATTCCAAAAAATAAAGTATTATTGGAATCTGTGGGTGCTCTTGATCTTCTAGAAATCAGACTATTCATGTATTTTGTATAGTCATCATTAGCTTATACTGGCATCTTGAAGTTAAGACTTGCATTAGCCTGAAGCCAGTGATAGTGCTAATCTGCAACTTCTATGTAAGTTTAGCAAGATATCAAATCATAGATAGTGTCCTAACTCCCATGTATGACCAGAACATTCCACAAATAAATTGGGTTCCCAGCTGTAGTAGCAGAAAAATCATTCAAACTTTCAGTGAGTTGAAGTTTTTAACAGAACCTTCTATTTTCAGTTTTTCATGGGAATGGGGTATCTGTGAAAGCATATTGTCAACTCCTAAATAAAAAATTATCTTGAAAATTAGATTGAGAGTAGACTTCCAAAACATTCTGGAAATGGTTACATCCCCAACCGCTCCTGTTGATAAGACATTAGATGCCCCTCTAATACACTAGATTTAGAATTGAACACTAAGCACCATCAGTTTAAAGGTCACTTCAGAAATACAAGGAAGTGTTGGGTATCTACTGATATTCTACAGCAGTAGAATATCAATGTCTTGATATTGATGGTTTATCACAAATGTGTATGTCCAGATTTTGAAATACAATTCTTCAGTAGAGATACACATTCCTAAAGCTTGCTACTACTTCATCTTTTCATTAGTTGGATCATGTACACTCCTGCATTTTTGAAAAGACTTGTTTTAAGCAGAATGAAAATGTCATCTCTCAACCGAGAGTGAGCCAGACTCACATATTCAGGATTTAATTATGAGTTAAGGGGTTCTTACTAATTACTGTACTGGATTGAGAAGTAGCATTTTATGACCAAACAGCCCTATCTTAAATAAGTAGGAAGCTCTTGGTCTTCCTGAAGCACTAGCAAGCAGTAGAATTACTAACCCACAGAAAACCGATAAAGACTTAAAGCAAACAAATAGCCTTGGCCCAAAACTGCTGTATCTCCCTCTCTGTATTCACTGTTCTTTTCTTTGTTATTGGGATACCAAGGAAACAAATTGTTTCTTCATTTCATAAATATTGTTCCAAAGATCTAACATGAAGTCGACATCCTATATGAAGGTGCAGCTTCCTCACTAATACAACCCACAATATGTAGTCTATGTTAAGGTGTCACATTAGGACTGGGGAAACTCAGCTTGTGGTGTGCCTTCATCCATGGAATTCACTGAGTAACTTTGGGTCTGTCACTTTCTGTTAGCTGAACCTATATAGGGGCCCTGGTGGCTCACATGGTAAGATGCTGGGCCTGCGCACTGCTGAGGTCGGCTTGATTGTGAGTGAATTAACTATGTAGGGTCAAGAAACGAGCCTCCCAATTGCCTACCGGCATTCAGGCATCCCCCGGGTAAAGATAACACCACCTGATAAAATTCATAGAGGCGGCCAGCCACCTTGATGATCCCTGGCTAACACGTGCCACACGCTTTAAAAAAAAAAGCTCAACCTATTTCACAGAATATTGGAGGGTTTTTTTTTGGGGGGGGGATTTATATATGTACTAGCAGGTACCCGTGCTTCGCTACGGTGACTACGGTACTACCCTT
>JANHFP010009985.1:86607-107880 GCA_032468135.1 Calamaria suluensis
GGTTACAGCTTTCCCGCCAAAAGCAACAGTTGCAAAACCACCCACCTTTTTGCAACATGTTTGCACAGAACAATTCAAATTGAATATGTGGAAGTGACAGGAGGTTAAAAGTAAGAACTTTCAGATGATCATAGTCAGGAGAGTGGAGGAAGAAGCTCTGGTGGCATGTTGAATTAGGCCTAAGAAGATAAGCAGTATGCTAGAGGGGATTCTTTGTCATTTCTAAGACACATTGGCAATTATATGAACTTCTTATACAGCAAGATTATGGGATAAAACATTTGAGGTCTAAGACACAAGTGTGTAAATGGGAAGTATCTCCTCTCCTTATGTTTGTGATGACAATTTTTAATTTTTAGGGGTGCTGGGAATTTAATCAGAACATGGGCTGTGCCATAATGTTCATTGGTTTGTTTATTTTGTTTCTTCTTTGTGCTAATAAAGGTTACTTTTCTTAGTAAATGTAACTTGTTTTTAATTTGTAGCACTTACCCACAACAGAATTCCCCAAGATTGAAGGTCAGTATGTCTAGATGTTTATGTTTAATTCTGAAATTTACTCCCAAGTTAAATGGATTGCTTTGTGATAGCTCTGAAAGCATTGTGCTAATTTTTGCTAGCTGCTGTGATATATCTGAATAAGAATGTGACAGTCATCATATAAAATATATACATCATTTTACACTGATACTGACAGGTTGTTCATTTTTATTTGTTTCTTTGATTTTTCTATCTACATTATAAATCTACCATTAATGTTAAGCTGTGAAGTTTCTAGTTATTTACCAAACCTCATTCTTACAGTTTCAATTTCATGAGGTTTAAAAACTAATGAAAAAACTAGTAACGCTAATTTTAAAGTAGTATCTTCATTATTATTCATATTAGAAAGTTGTATTAAGGTTTGTAACTATATTCCACTGGCAGTTTACATTAAAAATGGTTTATGTACAGTTTGATTTTTTTTCTTATGTTTTTTCTCTATTTCTAAAAGGAAAAAGGACTGAACTACTTTAAATACAAAGTAATTATTTTCTTTTAAATATGAGTGGACAAACCAATGTAATGCTACCCCAGTTTCTTTTTGTGATACTTAAAAAAAAGATTTCTGCATTTTAAGATGTGCTAATTTATTTTATTCATTTGCTGCTGAATTTTGATGGCATGATCACAGCAGCCTTTATGGGCTGATTAAAAATAGATTCAATGATTAAATTAACCAGGGGCCCATGGTTTGCCTATTCTTGTGTGTATGAAAGACGGAAGGTGGTGTGTTTGTTATTTTGCATTAAGAAATAGCTTACAATCACGCATATGTAACACATTGATATTGTGCTTATCTTACAGCAGTTATTTTGTTTGGTGAGCCAGTGAGGTGGGAAACCAACTTGCAATTGATAATAGATGTTCTTTTGACAAGTGGCTATCCTGGAAATCCTTATCAACGAACGTATCCACATATTCCTGTATTGGCTTGTAATATGGACTTGATGTGGGCAGCTGAAGCTCAATCCCCAAGGTAAGGCAAAGATGCTAGTTGTTCTGGAGGTATTTTTCTTTAGGTTCTGACATAGATTCTCAGCTACTACAGTAGTCAAAGATGTATGGTGTCATAATTGTTTGATTTGAGACAGAATTGGTGATTGTTCAATGAATATATCCAAAGCTTTAATTAATATTTGGGTAGTGACAACATCTTCCCTCCCATTTAAAATGCACTTATTGCTTTATCAGCAACTTGGAAGAATGTAGAAATCCATTTTACGTGTATAATATAATGCCATTTTGGCATTTTCAATAATAACTGATGCTTGGGATACTATCCTGGTAAATCCTGAAAGAAGAGGCAAAACAGAGGCCTCTCATAAGAACAGCAATTCTATGGGAAGGGCCTTGGCTGGAAATACTACTTCCAGGTGCATTAGAAGTATCATTAGAAACACATGAGTACTAGTTTTTGTATGCAAGTATATGTAGAATAAAGTTAATTGTTTTATTTATAGTAAATGAATAGCTCAGTTTGTCAAACCTAATTGAATTACCAATTAGACTAATGTTGTAGTGGTTGACTGCTACTACATATAGTATATGTAACTCCTCCTTCTGTATTAATGTCTTTCTCTCTTGAAATTAAACTGTTGTTTTTCCTCTGATTTTAACCATAGCATTGGTGTTTTGTTTTGTTATTGTGATCCTGCCAAAAGTATCAAGATAATATTCTCACAGTAAACCTAATTAATTCAGCCTTGTTTTGTGGAGGCTATCTTGCCCAGATGGGGTTTTTTTTCTACACCATTAAAATGTGTTGGCAAGTCTCTTCAGCTTTTAAGTAGCTGCCAAGAATTATGTAGGCAGAAGAAAAAGTGTATCAAAGCAATCTTGCCTTATAAATTCTCAGAGGAGAAGTTAGGATTTGGATAAATAGAAATAGCATATATAAAATTCTTCCTTTTCATGTAATACATTGCTTTTACCCTAGCCAGCAATATAACTCTATTGACCAAATTTTATTTTCTGTGTTTCAGGTTTGGGCATGGAACGTTTATGGTTTGTTTGGAAAATATTTATAAGAAGATCACTGGCAAAGAACTGAAATATGAAGCATTGATGGGGAAACCTAGTGAAGTGACTTATCACTATGCAGAGTACCTCATTAGGACTCAAGCGTCTGCAAAGCAGTGGAAGAGCCCTATTCAAACATTGTATGCCATTGGGTAGGATATTTTTTTCTTCCCTCTCATTTGCTATCCCCCCAAAAAAGTTAAATTTCAGGCAATTGTTCCACGTTGAATGGAGGTAGACAATTGAAAGGAATATTTAGATAGTGCTCTGAAAATATGTTGAAAGTAATTGTTTTGCAGGATGCCAGTTCACTCTTCCTCTTTGAGACAAGAAAAACAATAACAAAATCTGTCCCGTACTTCTACATATCACTTACCCAATCCACCAATTAATTTGAAACCCTCTTGTAAGATCTCGCTGCCTCTAGCAAAAACATGACTTGCTCGTATGTGCTTAAGTGTTACAGTCATGTTTTCTTAATGGAATTGATTGGTCCCCAGGTCCAGTCGTCTTGTAGTTCAGGGATGTCATGCTTGAGATTTCAGTTCAAACACTACAAATTTCACTTTGTAAGAGCTATAGGAGAGAACTTTTGAATAATTGGTTACTTGTGCAATTGTATAGTTGCAGCTGAGCTTCAAATTGATTTTGAAAGTAATTCCATTGCAACATAATCCTGCCTATTGTAAAATGAGACTATTTAGCATGAAATGCCATTGCATGGCTGCCAATAAAAAGGCAGCCTTAGAGTGCTAGAATGACCCAGAAGCTTCCTTTATCTTCTGTTTTTGTATCCCAGCTTACTGTTAATTCAGAATTCTAGTAATCCCGGGACGATAAATTAAAGAAGCTTGCCCTGTGCCTAGCCTGTGAAGCTTGCCCTTGCCTCTTTGTGCATTTCAGATTGTATTCCTGCTTGTGGGAAACAGTTTTTTAAAACCCCTTTTCAATTGAAAGTTAAAATTCTGAGATGTCTTTTTTAAAAAAAAAAAATAGTTGTCATCTGTAACTTTTGGCAGTCTTGAGTGTATCAATTTGATGTTGGGATATGCATGAAATGGTTGTGCTGTGAGAACACTCGTGAGGCTGTAATGTGCTCATCTTCAAAATAATGTTTCTTGCTTGCATTGAACTATAATTTCTGTCATCCCCCACTGAGGAAATTGGAAGATGACCTCAAAGACATTCCGCTGGCAACAGATTAGAAAAGATTAGGTTCACACTTGCAACCTTAAGAAATGCACAAGTTTTACAAATGTATTATTTTAGATACTTAAAATAATACAGCCAATTCTCTGTTAACTACCACTTGCTCAGCAACCAAAGTTGTGATGGGGGCTTATAACCAGTCCTCAGTGTTCTAGCCATCACAGCACCCCCGTAGCCACATGATTGCTGTTGAAATGAATGCTTGGCAACCAACTCACACATATGACAGTTGCAGCACAGCAGTCATGAGATTGAAGTCATCTGATCATCATTTGCAACCTTCCCTATTACAGCTTCCCCCAAGCAAAGTCAATGAGAAGCTGACATGGAAAAGCACAAATTGCTCTTGTAAGTCAATTTTTCCACTTTTTCTCCTGAGGAACCTGCTAAGACCTGTGCTGACACAGTGGTCAGAATGCAGTACTGCAGGCTACTTCTGCTGACTGCAGCCTGACTGCAATTTGACAGTTTGAATCTCACCAGCTCAAGGTTGACTCAGCCTTCTATCCTTCTGAGGTTGGTAAAATGGGGACTGAGATTGTTGGGGGCAATATCTGACAACATCCCCCTACCACATTCCCAATTATTTTCTCTGCCCACATTCCCAATTACAGTCCCAATTACTATCATTATCCAAGCACTATCTGTACTCTTTAAATATTCCATTAAACTTTATTTGTCAAAAAGAATAAGAAGCCCAATGCAATGCCATACAGTAGGATTTAGTTTACAAAACTGCTGGATCAGGAGTAAAATTCCCACAAAGGGAGCTTTGACACATATAGTTTCCCATGAAGTGGGGATGGATGGCACATTATGCAAAGAGTAGTCTATGTCTCATTCCAAGCACCTCTCCAAATTCTAACTGGAGGTAGATAAATGACTGAAATTGAAAACTTTTGATAAAATGAACTCTGTTTCCATAATAATATACCATCTATATTTTGGTTCTGATGGAATTTTCCTGGGTTTCTAGGGACAACCTGATGACAGATGTTTATGGTGCTAATCTTTACAACCGCTACCTTGAAGAGAGGCTCTCAAGAAGAAGTTCTAAGGCTCATGTCCAGGCCAAAGCACTAGGGGGCACAAGATCTGCCTCAGTTTCTCAGGAAGAGGAGCTTGAGAATTCTTGGGAAAATGAACTTGCATCAGCTACTGCCACAAGGTGTACGTCTGTTCTTGTTTGCACCGGAGTTTATAATCCTCACACGGAGGTGCCTTCTGATACAAGGGAGAACATCAGTGAGACTGTCTTTCATGGACACAGAGATTTCAGATTTGATCCTGCTTTAGTAGAACCAAACCATGTAGTGTCAGATGTTGAAGCTGCTGTTGAACTCATCTTCCAACTGGAAAACTTTGCACCACATGAAAACTGCAGGACTTCCTAATAACTTTTGCGATGCTGTTATATTCCTTTTCCTTCTGAAAAACTAAGAGGGGTACTTAATATCAAACAGTTTTTAACATACTAATATTTTTATAAGTAATGTTTCTAGTATATTTCTAAAAAAAAAACCCAGGTCAGTGCACCCCATATTTTTCTTTTCCGAGCCAATTTATTTTAATGACAAAAACTTTTATGAATTGTACTTTTTTTATGAATTTTCTTCTAAATATTGACTCCTGGTTCAGAGATCGCAGTATCCAGATTTGATTATTAATTTCAAACAGATGTGTTTGGCAGTCAAAATTTTTAAACAAGTACGCTATTAAATCACATACATTGCACTTAATTCCCAAGGAATTAAAATGTGCCTATCTGTCAGAATCCAACTTTTCCTTTATTTCATTACTTTCCCTTGGATCAGTGCTCTGTGAGAACTACAAAAGTTGCATGTTGGTGCTTTTCTTTTGAAAATTTGAGATGGCATGAACATAATTCATAAGTGAACAAAAGGGCTTTTCTGAGGTAGGTATATGCAGAATCCTTTAAAATGAATGGGGTTTGCAGGACAGCAAATACAATTTTGCTCAAATCTCACTTTGAATAAGCTGCCTAAAGTTGTTTCTGTCAAACTTTGCCCTTTGGGTTTTATTATTAATCATTCTGGTGTTTTTGCTGCTCTGAACAACAGGATTATTATTTAACTTGAAACTCCACAAAGACAATCAGGTACTGATAAGATAATGTTTTCCTTTTGCTACTAAATATTACATGCTTAATTTTTAAGGACTGTACTGTATATCTCATAAATGTAAACTATAAATTTTATGTCTTATTCTTTGAAACTTTCTGTTAACTGCAGCAGCCTGCCCAGTAAATTATTTTCTATTTTAGAAAGCACAAAATTTTGTTCAGCATTCTAATCCCTCTTTAAAGTTATCTTAGTTGGCAGCTATCCATTATCTCTAATTTCTTCATTTTGTTCTTGGGAAAATGAAAGTTCCTGTACTTATTTTCTTATCTTGTTTAGTTTTTGTTATGAATCTGTAGCAAGGAGCTTTAGCAAAACTTTGATAGTGCAAGCACGTATTGTCTTTTCACCCAAACATTTTTATATGTGTCACTCTTAATAAGTTTTAATAAGAAATCCTGCTAATCTCTTTTCTGTGGTTTTTTCTTGCTGCACATTTTCCATCAGTTTATTTAGAGCATGGCCTTCATACCTATAATTTCTTGGCTTCCACACTTCAAATCCTGTTTATTCTTTGTGGCCTTTGCCCACTTATTAAATATGAAACATACAACTAATTCAATATTTTTGCTACAGCAGCCATTTGCTCTCAGTATTTAATCAATTTATACATTGCTTTGCATAGCAAGGAATATAACTTTTTCAGAAATCCCTACTGATGATTTGTGTTTTGCCAGGAACACAAATGCAAAGAATGTCATTTGGACTTATTGTTTTTCTCCTCCTTCATACATTCATCTAATCTATTTCAGACATCCCACCCCCACCCCAATTTTCTGGGGATTTTAAGGTATACATGGAGCTCTGTATGCTTTTTAGATTAGTTTCTTCCTTTTTCAAAGTTTCTGGTCCTTTTTATTTCACTTGGGTAAGACTTAACTTTTAAAAAAAGTCCTGCTTTCCATGCTGACATAGTTATGGACTTGGTAATAGTTTTCCAGACCTGCAACATATATATCCACGTTTCAAAATTTGCAATATGGAAAATGGTCAGGCATTCTGGAGAAACTGAACTTTCAATTTTTGTTTTAACCTTTTTTAACCCTTCTTTCATTAAAAAAAACAAATATATATATAACAAATATATATGTATAAAAGCAAAAACCACTCATGGTGTAATCACAAAATCTCCAGAACCGTAAAGCCTACACACTTGAAATATGCCACATATGTTCCTCTTGGCTTCTAGATGCTCACTAAGAAATAATTTTTCAAAATGACCATCAGAGCATTAGGATTTCCTATATTATTATTAACTCGCTCTGATGCTAATTAGTTAGATGTTGTACTCTCCCTCCCAACTTGAAAATAACTCGAGAGAACGGGATAGCATAGGACAGGCTTCTGTAGGCCAAGGCTGAGGGAGAGAAGGGGAGTGGAGAGGCTGATCATAGCTATTCATTCATTTTCAAGTTCTAAATCTCCATTTATCAACCCTGATCACAAAGTTTCGTAGCAAAGCACAGGGATCCAGTTAGTGCTTATAAAGATGGATACAGTTTTCAAAATCTTGTTAAAAAAATAAAATTTAGTGTTTTAATTGGCAGTTGTAATTATTACTGCTGGATGGCCTCCTTATTAGCAACCTTATGAAAGGTATTATGTTCCAAAAAAGCCACCAGGTCTGCTCCAGTTACTACTAATGCACAAACTATTGCATTAAGCAGTAGCATGTTCACGTGACTACTACATGAGATTATTTAATCACTGGTCAATCATTACTGTTCTGATGATTAATGTTTATAAAACTCTGAGTCTATGGAGTCCTAGACTAAATAAAGCAACTGGACAAAAATTGATCCAAATATACTTTGTTCCAATTCAACACTCAACTTTTAAATGCAATCTGGTTTACCTGACTCTAAACTTCCAGAATTTTCAGAAATTGGCATGCTATTTTGGAAGACCTGGGAGTTGGAAATAGTGGTATACAGAAGAGACATAGATAACATCTTGTGTTCAGGAGTATAGGACTAACTAAGTGGAGAACCTGATAGTATCAAATGTCAAAGAATTAAGACTGGTGGTTTCTGACAATCAACAAAATACAACCACATTTTTAAAAAACTGGATGGGTGCAAACCTTGATGGACACAGGGTTAAGAAATAAAAACATTGAGCAATCACAGACTATATACATAACAGTACATCTAGAGGGAATGGAAATGCTTTGGGCTTTCAGAACTTCTAAGACCAAATAAGATTGATGAGGGATGATGATGATGATGATGACAAAAAAAAAGGAAGAGAAGAAAGTCCTGTAGCTGAGTTTTCTACTTTCCTGTATTTGTTAGTTGGCACTTGATTCTACCACATACCTGGATAATCAAGAATCTAGAAATAACTGGAAACATCAGGCACATCAGAAGCTTTGTACAAAGTGTCGGTTCCAACCTATGCCCTAATTAAATCATGAGCCCCCAGCCAAGATTAAAAAGAAATTCAGTTATTTATTAGGAGCTTCATGTCGGTAAGTTCCAAGTGAAGCCAACTATGACCCAATGTAATTTATGTTTCAATTCTGACCCTGTTTCCTCCTTAAAAGATAATTTAAGAAAATGAATAACTTTATCCCTAGGAAAAGCATTGAAGAACAGTAGATATCCTGACCTAGATCAGGCTGTATGTTCTTACAGACTAAAGCAATTCCTGAATCGGTCTATGAGCTGAATTAAAAGCGAAAAATTAACCGAAACACCAAACCTAAGAGATAACTGATGTCCAATTATAATAATGGTTATATAGTGATTTAGAGTTTAATGTACCTAATGCTATTTACATAGATACAGTGACTATGTATAAAATGAATTTTTTTTTGAACGGGAGGTGTCTTCCTTTACCTTTTGAGTAGACAATGGCTATAGTCTACTCATGTCTGAAAATGATACAATGTTCTATTTTTTAAGGGATTTAAACAGAATCAAGCATATTTTATAGTCTTTAATCACAGGTAAACAGGAACAAATGGGCTATTTCCAGTAGCTTTTTTCTAGACTTGCAAGCATATTTTTACTCTTTTTAGAAATTAACCAAATTGAAAAAGAAAAATACAAAATTGTAAAACAATGGTTGGAAACTAATCAAAGAGAGAAGCAAACTAGAATTAAGGAGAAACTTTCTAACAGTGAGGATAATTAACCAATGGAACAGCTTGCCTTCAGAAATCGTGGAGGCTCCATCACTGCAGGTTACCTGAAATAGTATATGGCCTCATGCTTGAGCAGGGGGCTGGACTAGAAGACCTCTAAGGTACCATCTAGCTCTATTCTATAATTCTAAACTTACAAGCACAATTTCATCATTACTTGCATCCTTTCCAGGAAAATGGTGGCAAGTATAACAAAACTTTATGCAGATTGTTGAAGGCCATAGTGTCTTATAGTCATGGCAACAGTATGGAATCCACACAATTGTCACTAAATATTAAGGGATTAGTGACTGAAGAGCAAGCTACTTAGATTAGATTTATCATCATTATAACCAAAATCATTGGTTGAATGCTTGGACTTTTTTTAAAAAAAACCAATGCTTTTATATTAGAATATTTTCACAGCTATTAGTGTGCCTGAGTGTATTACATGAATTGATCAAGGGCCATCAGGATGGTCAATATTGGTAGATTTTTTATATGATGATCTGTCTTCACCTCAGCCGTTTGGACTCCTCTGAGGGGCGCTCATTGCTCTCCTAATTGAATCCATCCTTCTTGCTCTAATCCTCTTCATTCCATTCTTCCAAGGATTGTAGATTTCTCAGGGAACTGGGTTTCCACATAGTGTAACTGAACCCAGCTGTAAATAGTTGTCAAGGACAGTACACAGCAATTGTCAGTCAGCTCGTCTTCTACGGCTTGAGATTCAGCTATCACTATAAAAAGCAATTGACCCACAATGTCAAATTCATTAAGCACAAGCATGTATGTTTGGAGACACAAACACACCCTTCTGAACTCCTGAAAGCTATCCTGGTTGCTAAAAGTCTGTAGAGATTCTCAGTCATCCAGGTTATGGTTGTCCCAAAGGTGCTTTTTCCTGAGGTGACTAAGACTTTCTTGTTTTTCCTTTTGAAGACGTTTCACTTCTCATCCAAGAAGCCTCTCTAGCTCTGGCAGGATAGATTGATACTTCATTCCCTACTATCCTGTCAGAGCTGAAGAGGTTTCTTGGATGAGAAGTGAACTGTCTTCAAAAGAAAAAATAAGAAAGTTCAGTTGCCTCCTGAAAAATCACCTTTGGATCTCTCCTGATTGCATTTCTAAATTTAAAATTGTGACTATTGAAAAACTGGCTATTTTCCGATATAAGAAAGGACATGTACAAAAACTATATATCATAAGTTGTAGAATAGTTTTGATTATATGCCATCCAGTCAGTGTTGATTCTTAGTGACCATATTAGATTTTCTCGGGGGGGGGGGGAATCTCACTCCAATTTGATTCTTCCAGTCTTTCAACTGAGCACTGATTGCTGTTATAAGTGAGTCCAGCCACCTTGTTGCTGCCATCCTTTTTTATTCTGTATACTAGACTCCTGCAGAAAGCTACATTTTTGCACAATATGTCCAAAGTGTGATTTGTGTCATTTGTGCCTTTGGGTTGATCTGTTTGATGAGCCATTTGTTTATTTTCTTGGCTGTGCATGGGGTTGTCAGTAGTCTTTTCCAATACTTTTGCATCCATAGAACGTCACAAGGAAAACCACGGCCTGTTTCATTCTGAACTTTGTAATATAAGACACCTCATGAACAGCTCCTTCATTGATACTCAACCAAGTGCTAGTCCACAGCTTATTTTTTGACTGCTGGTTCCTTTACTGCTGAAAATCGCATTACTACTGTTAAAACGAAACATAAAAGTGCTGTAGAAAATGTTGCTTCTGTTTGCCTCCAAATTATTAAATGTTAAGTGCAGATCTCAGCTGTGATCCTTCTAACTATAATGTGTGAACACAGTAATTATTGCTGCAATCAGCTGGAAAGGGATGAAGGTATTTATCACTGTGACTGAATTGAATAACATGACGTAGCAGTTAATTAAGAAACACACAGTGTAATAGCCAAATGCTCATTTTTATTATAGACAGTACAATGTATTTGCTACAGATTTTGCTATATTTTACCAAAAAAAGTAATTTCATAGTTTTTAAAAATAAACTTTTTTAATAAATCCATAAATAGGTGCCAATAAAATGTCAACATTAATATTCTGTTCCCTTGTTATCTTGTTTCCACCTCTTCTAGTAAACTCTATGTAGGGGAAAACAAAGACAGCTGGGCCTCTATGTCTGTTCCTAGAAGCCTTATTACAAGCAATAAGACTGTTTTCAAAAAATGGAGAACAATTCAGTAACATCAGAATTCTTCAAACCCTTTGGAAATGAAGTAGTGAATTCAATATGAATTGGTGCTTTATCTTACTAAGTGTATGAACCAGCTAGTAGAAAAGCTGCCTGTCCTTAGGACAAGAGATTTTAAAAGTCAGGCTATACCAGTTAGTTAGGCACAATTATTGCACAGAGCATATGACGAAACTTTGTTAGCCCACACCACTAAAAGATTTGTCTAAAAAACATCCCTCACTTCAAAAATTGTGCAGGTGCTCTATCAGATTTCAGACAATACTATATTTACTGACACAAATCTCTACCATTACAACTCAGCCTAGAAATACTTGCACCTGTCCTATTATACCATCCACAGATTCTGCCATCGGTTATATAGCTAAGCTTAAAAGCAATGAGGTGATAATACACACATAAATGCTGAAATCTTATTCTTAGTAAAATAGCCAACATCAACATGTTTTCAAATCATATCTTCAAAAGTAGGAAAGCAATTGAGAAAGGTAGAGTATTTCAGAGCAAGGACAGCAAGATAAGAGCAAACCAGTTACTTTTTTCCTCTCCTTTATCACTCATAGGTTCTGACAGCATTAGAAGTCATATTAGCCAGGATATGTAAACTAGGAATGCTGCTAGGATTGCCTCAGTCACACCAGTACTTTTATTTTAAACATGCATAATACCAATCTTAAGGAACTTGTACCTTATTGATCATGGCAAAAATCAGTCAATTTCAAATAATGCATTCAATCTTTGTTAACCTCGGGCTATGTGTGTAGCTATGCAAAAAATGTATATTTTAACACCTGGCCTTTTACTTTTAGGCAGAACCATTTCTAAGGCACAAACTCCCTATTTAAAATAAAGCTCGCTCCATTTCTCCACAGATCACAATTTTGCATTTTTCAATTATATACACTATGTTGGCCAGATTAAAAAAAATGGCGACCGTCTACGTATCCTATCCGTAATTGAGAGACAAATGTGTCCTCTCAGATATGAGAGTGGATGGAGGTATGCATTTTATCTGCACTGCAACTTCAGTATCAGCTTTGAACATTCATCTCTATGAAGATGCACATTTGGTCATGGAATTCTCCATGTAGCTCCTGATTCAACAAATAAATCTGTGAAAGGTGGTTTGATCCAGCCCATACATCTAATATATGGAATTTAGGATAGGAGTTATCCCCAGGTGATGACTGTTTATTAACTGGAACAAGAAACCTAATAATTTGAGAACAGAAAATAGGCAGATCTTAAAAACCCAAGATGACTCAAACATTATTTTTGGGAGAATAAATATGATGGGCTTCTCTATACTTTGTTCATCACAATTCAAATACCTGAAAATCTCATGTTAAATTTTTAATGCAGCCATTTGCTATAATCAATATAGCAAAACCATGCCTGTGAATTATATATGCACTTTATCTCCCAAAATGCAATGAAAGGAGGTAAGTTATGATCTAATAAGCATTTTATGTAACCATAAATGTTTCATATTGCCTCACAATTTATGACTCCCTGAAAATGTCTATGACTAGCTATACAGATAAATTGGAATTTAGGATTTCAAGCACTGTGAGGGAGGCAGATATAATTCTTATACTTTGTTATATTCACAAAAAAGTCGAATGATTTACAAAGGAACTGAGTCTGAAACTTGGGGAAAAAAGGATGATGTCACCTCCCTGATTATGTAAGCTAGAAATCGATGCACAGAACCAATGCCATTATCATACCTGGGTCAGAAAACCCAAGGGTGGAATAGGAAGATTGACGGGAGGCAGACATAAATTCTGCTGTTGCTTAGTTTTAAAAGGAAAAGACTTCAGAGAAAGTAGTGCATTAATCTACATTTTTAAATCTTTGTCAAAGATGTGAAAAGACACTGCACATTAGAAAGGGGAAATAGGACAAAGTTCTTTGTTTTCCTTGCTCAATGAGAAGCATACAATTTCTCTCAACACTGTACAGATGTCCCAAGAGAGATGTGCAGTCTCTTCTGTTCTACAAGCTTATATGTAACTTAAAAACTGAGATTGCATAATTGGCTGTATGTAGACTAGATAATCTGCCATGCCACTTGATACTCTCTTTAATCTGTTTCAGTAGTGATGTTGCAGATATAACTAGACATATGTGCTTATGTACTTCTGACATTTCCCAATCCCAGACATTTTCTAAAGCCCAAAGGGAAAGGGCTAAATGCAATACATTTTTCAAATGTCAACATTTTTGCATAGACTATGAATTAAAATAAATGTTGTACAATATTGTAAATAAATACATAAAACATCCTTCTTTCTTTAAAATGTAGTTTTTTAAAAATTGAAATTTTAATATTTTTATAAATGAGTTATCTTCCATAGAACAAAAAACCCAAGACCGGTTAATTATATTTTTTCCTGCATTGCCAAGTCTAAATGTCATCCTATAAACAATTCAATTAAGAGATGAATGTACATTTTTTGTAATATACATTTTCTTCTGACCTCATGATGGTGGGAGCAGGGGTATATTCCAAAGAGGGTAAGTAAAGAACATTGGGGGTACATGCCCAAAGTAGTAATTCAATCCCAGCAAAGTAATTCAAGGCATGAAGGCCACCCAATTGCCCAGCTAGTGAGAGAAGGCACCTACATCAAGCAACAGTGATATAGGAAGATGCTGGAGATGATCACTTTAGTGCCAAGAGCAAAACCAGTTCCACAGTGCACAAGAGAAAATAATGGTAAATCAATCTTGTACTTTACCAAAGAAACCATATGGATAGACAATGTAAAGTGCTAAATGATGGTGGACCCCTCAGATTGGATAGCATTCAACATATTTCCGAGGATGAGCTGTTTAGCAGCCCTAATATTTAACCATATTTATGAAAGAATTAGTCTTTGGGGCATCTATTAGTAGGTGTTTCCATGCAGAAAAGAGAAAATATAAAACTTCAAATGTACTTGTACTATATGACCTAGAAAACTGAATGAAGCAAAAGAATGATTTATCAGTCAATCCAGCGATTTATTTATTGCCTACATGGTCTTCAAAACAGTGGTGGGTTTCTACCGGTTTGGATGAACCAGTAGTGGCGGCAGCAGGATGTTCTGGCCACCCACCCGGACATCATCATGGTCGCTCTGCGCATGTGCAGAAGCACCGTGTGCGAGCTTCTGATTCCGAATCTGCAGCAAAGATAAGTGGAATCCACTAATGCTTCAAAACACCAATGGAGGAAAGCTACCGTCAGAATACACATTGGAAATTGCCACAAAGGGAAGAGCCAAGAAACCCAAATCCTTAGGAACAAGCTGAACAAAGATGTCTATGGAGATTCTCAGCCATCCAGGTCATGGTTGTCCCAGAGGTGCTTTTTTTAAAAGGCAACTGGGCTTTCTGTTTGTCCTTGAAGATGTTTTGCTTCTCATCCAGTGAACTGAAGAAACTTTTTGGATGAGAAAAAAAAACATCTTTAAGGAAAGACAAAGGAAGTCCAGTTATCTTTTGAAAAAGCACCTTTGGGACAATTTAACAAAGAATTTCAGAGAACCATTCAAAGAGAAGAATAGTTTACAAAGATATTGGTAAAGATACCGAAGATGGAAGTTGAGAAATCCAAGGAATAGCAAAACAAAATAAACATGTTTATTTACATTACGAAAAGACTGAGATTTAATTTAATTTATTGAATTTATTGAATTGAATTTAATTTAATTCAAGATCTCTTGAAAATCCATAATGGTGGGAAAGGTGAAAGGAACAAAAAGACAGATAATGGCAAGATGAATTGACTCAGCAAGAGTTGCAGAGTTGGAAGTCCAGGAAGCCCAGATTGGAGACCTGGAGAAGATCTATCCATTTGGTCACAAAGAGTCAACACCAATTGAATGGTGTACCTAATTCGCCAATTAACCATAGTATACTGAAAACGAAAGCATTAAATGTAAATAATATTTAAAGTCTGGAACAACCTGGGTATAAACTATATAACTTTCAATTCTATCAGCTCAGTTGTATTAAAAAAAATTCCTAGTATTCAGACTGTTAGATTTATTTATTTTTTTACAAATTTTAAGCCATAAATTGTGTCTTCACATTTCTATAAGATTTCAAAGATATTATTTTGGAAAAGCTGGAACCAATTTTAGACATAATTTAGTGTACTTTATTTTTTAAACTGTCACAAAAAGCAGTCTGTTCTAAGCCACATGATACATATGTAACATTATCAATTACAATCATATTTCTATAGCGTATTCCCCTGCATTTTATGCAAAAAATAACCATAAAATTTGCTATCTGCGTAAGAAAAGTCGTTCATCTGAAATGTTTAAAAATCTGAAAATGGTTTTCAGTAAAACAATTAGGCATTTAATATCTCAAACTGACTGGCACGTTTCATGTGCTTCATTTTATGTACCTGAAACTTCCATATTATTTTATGCTAGACAGTGCCAGATAAATATAAATCCATGGAATGCAACTTTCTGCGTGTGCATGTGCACCCGTGTGTTTGTGTGTGCCTGTGTATCTGGAATGTAAATAGGTAGTATTTATATCTGAACAGACAAGAGTAACAGTGTTACTCTTAATTTGCTATTATTTTATAGTGTTACATTAAAAACAGATTTAGATAAAATAATGAATTTTAATATACATAATTAATTCTACAGACCATCTACATTATGGTTAAAGGCCAATGACATTTTTTAGCATTACTGGAACAGTCAAAAAGTGATCAACAGCACATAAAGGTGCTGTGAAGAGCCCTGAGTCTTTAAAGAAACAGGCATGGAGTTTAAATTTATATTTTTGCTCCAAGTAAATAAATGTTCCCCACTCCTTATGACATACAGTTATTTTTATACTTTATAGAAAAAAATCCATTTGAAATATGACTCTTTTCCAAACAGGTTTCTCCATGCCCTACTTCCATTCTATTCAAAAGACCAAAGAAAAACAATGTTGTTGAGTGAATTCTTCCTGCTGATAATGGGGTCCCTAAATATTTTGACATTTTTTTCTTTTAAAATCTATGTTCAGGCCACTAGCTTGGATAGTTTAATTCTTCAGTATTTCCACTGAAGATACCCCTAAGGCTGTTACACTGTACACTACCTAAGTTGTTATTTATCAGTGCACAAGGATGATTGTTTTTTTTCCTTCTACCTTTTCCAGGAGAAGATTGCAATGAATCAATTTGTATTGGCTTATCACTTGGAGAGGCATCATATCCAATAAAGAAGGGCCCAGAAGATTAACTTTTAATTGGAATTTGCAACAGCAATATCATTGCCACCTTTTCCCCAAAAATCTGCAAAACACAGAAAAGTTTGCAGGGGCCCAGTCAATCTTGCGCTATTCTGTTTCCAATTTGTAGGTTTACCAAAAATTCAATAGAAGTAATACAAGAGAGATTTGTAACATTCTCTAAAATCTGGTCTTTAATTTTTTTTTGTCCTTGCAATGATAATTGAAGCAAGAGTTAGTCTTTGTACAATAATTACTGAAGTGCATTAAGTACGGAGAAAGAAAAGAAACTGGTAACCATATCAGTACTATGCAACCCCATTGTAACAGCTCATAAAAATCAATTTGAGCAAAGCTGTTTCTTTCCAATCTGGGAATAAATAAATAAGCAGTTTACATCACATTATAAAACACTAAAGAATCTTAGCTGCTGAAATGTGCGTTAGCAATAAAGCAATAATTCTGAAGCAATTGTGTGCTCTCAATTACTCTTGGGAATGTATACAGAACTATAGCCCTACAAAACCAGTATGAAAGGAGTCTGGTCACATAACACTTGAATACATTTATATAAATAATGTAACAACATCAAATGGACATCAAAAAAAGATGTCCATTCACAGAATCCTTTTGTTAAAAAAAACATTATTGGCACACCGTTACATCAGATTGGCCTGAAATACAATTGTATCAATTCCTTAGATCAGGGGTCTCCAACCTTGGCAAATTTAAGACTTGTGGATTTCAATTCCCAGAATTCCACAAGTCCACAAGTCTTAAAGTTGCCGTGGTTGGAGACCCCTGCCTTAGATCACTGCTAGGCAGAGATCTTTGCAGCCCTTGGAAAGCCAAGCTTTTTTCCCCTTTCTTCTACAGTAAAGGAAGAACTCACCATTTCTAAACCAACATGTCTATTAAATTGTCCACCTAAGGCTAAATTCCTTCCCATCTGGAGTCAGACTGATACTAAACTAGTAAGTGCAGGATTCACCAAATGAACATATGGTTATATCGTCACAAATATTGGTCAGTGTGAATTTCCCTCTTTGGTTAATCGCTCAGTTTTCGTCAATATATATATTTGTTTTATGGATTCTGTTTTATGCTTTCTGATGATCTTGCTTTGCTGAAACCCCATAGGCCTCCCCCTTCCAGGAAATAAATATTCTTAAGAATGCAAATGATGAATGGCGTCAAATTTTATGCTGCATTTTATTTTATAAGAAACTAATTTAAATTTGGTTTTATTTTTTAATAATTGGAAATGGAGCTGATATAGTTGTTTTGTCTCTGTTTTATTTATTGAGCTTGGTATACTTTCTCATTTAACTCTTGTAAAATCAAACTTATCCTTCTACATATACATAACAGATGCAGGGACTATTCTTAAATTGCCCTCTCTCATACAGAAATGATTAAGAGGTAGTACCCATCAAATTCCTTATGCAGGATTTTGCCAAAGCCTTAGCATTTTGGAAAGGCTTGAGGCTTGAAAAGTATACAGATACCTGATATAAAAACTACTATATGAGGAGATAAATTTAGGATCTGTGCTTGGTTCAATCAATCATACTAAGATTATTCAGTTTCAATTGTTTTCTTTCATTTTCATGGACTCCGCTGAAGAAACTGAAATTATATAATATTAATTCTTAAAGTATTGGATTCACAGTACAAAATCAACCATTTCTGTTTAATGCCAATGTTCTGTTAGTAATCATTGTTAGTTACTTCTTAGGAATCAAAGGCTGGATACAATAAAGCTGAAGAAATCTGGTATAAAATAGAATTTAGAAGCAGCATCTTTCAGACGTTATCACTTTTCTATGGAAACATAATTATAAGACTACATCTAACTGAAATTAAGGCCCCTTTCTTCTACACCTTACAAAACATTCAACTTTAAAGCTATTCTGAAATTACAATAAAAACATTCATCAGGATAATCACTGGAATCAAAATTGAGTAGTAAGGTAAATAATACAGCCAGACAACTTTATACTGCAAAAATTAAAAAAGGTTCAAATATTTTACTTTCTCATACTGATCTTCTACAAAAACAATTTTTCAAACTAGTGTTATCCTAATCTCTACTAACTGAACTGAAACTTGTTTCCAATCATAAAATGCAAAACATTTTCCTAAAATAGGTTAGACAAATGCATTGAACATATTCACAAGTTTGAAATCATATTGTGTTAGTTTCACATTTGATCTTTTAAAAGTAAGAATTTTTTAAAAAATCAGATGGGTTAGAAAGCCTATGGGTACTCAGGGAGGTATTCATGGCCATAATAGTACCATTGTATCAAACCCGTTTTAACATAACTGACTGCAAAGATTTTATTCAAAATCTTTGCTTCTCAGATAGGTGCATAGGGCCCATTAGAAATAATGTTGGACACTGAAAAGTTGCTTGGAAGATTTGCAATCATTATAATTATTCTTCATTTCCCAGTTTAAGGTGCTCTAAAAAGCAATTGTTATTAATATCTGCACTTCTAAACCACTGGCCATTGTAAACAAGGATATTTATCTTAAATTAACAAAGCCGAAATAGTTCGGCAATTTTTGACTAATAGATTGTAGTCTTTTTTTACAGTATATGATTTTGATTTGCCTTAAAAAATGGCGTAAAGCTAAGTTGAAGATTGTGTTGTAGCATAATGGAAGAAATCAGGGGCAGAAGGAATGGGTAAGGAGCGAAGAGTAGGAAACCCAGGGGTTATGATATAAAAGAAGTATCTTATAAAATTAGCAAGTATGCCTTATAATGAGAATTCCTGAGCCATTGTCTTACAAAACAAAGCAACTGTTTGATGATTTTTAGAGCTCTGTACTATGAGCGGTCAGTTTAGGAAAATGACCAATTATTTCCTACACATAATTCAACATTTAACATACACTTATTAACAACTTAATACCACTGACCAGAGAAAATTCAAAAAGAGCCAAGTCGATAATTGTTGAAAGTACCAAAAAATCTTTTTAAAAAATCCTCTAGCTGGGATATGCTGAATAGTAATGAAAGAAAAAGAGGTTAGGATTAAAGGCATTCAAATAAACTGTTTCTCTGAAGTATGCTAACCATATTGAAATTAATGAAGACGAGAGTCACCAATCTATAGTATTAACTAAGGAATCTATATCAATTGTGCAAAATAAACTATTAAATCTATCTTAACATAATTTTCAGCCTATTTAAAATAAAGCCCTATACAGTTTCAAAGGCATTTACTTCCGAGAAAGTTCCACTGAAACCCATGGAACTACTTATCCAGTGAAATGTGATTGCGATCAAGTCTTCTGAGGTGAATGTGAAATGAAACAAAACCAAACCTCCATGTATTATACAATTGCTAATGCTTCTTCTATTTGGGAAAAAAACAAGATAGAAAAATGCTTATCTTGCATGTCTTGTACTAGCAGTATTAGTATCTAGGAAAGCACAATTTCATAATTTAGGGGGTTCAGCTGCTATAACCTATCCAGAAAATTGAGTATTTCATACTTGAAATATCCCTACAAAATTTATGTCACCATGTCTAAGTTTAAATACTTTTCCCCCCTGGAATGTGAAGAGTTGAAACAGGCAGCCTGAAAACCTGCTGCCATAAAAGCATTACGTGTCATCCAAGTTGATAAGTCCCTTACCGAGATGTCAGTGAAAAGTAAAATAGCAGTTTTGCACTCAGACCATTTTGTATGAAGATATTTTAGTAGCTTCATTCTGTGCAACTTACTGCCAAATTGCACTAATTCCTCTAAAAAAAATCTAGTAGAAATTGCTAAGGAATGATTGCTACACAGTTTCAGATCTACACAAGAAAGTTCCTTCATATTAAAAACATGCTGCAAACATTAATCCCTTCACTTACAGAACACAAAGCTTGTGCAAAGTGTTTGAGCATAGAGGAGACCCAGAGTGAAGGAGAGAGGAGGGAATGTATCCTCTAAATTCCAGTAACAATTAGAGAAATTGTATGATCAGCAGCCACACCCCCACCCTTCTACCACATCCTTGCTGTCAAGCTTGATGCTGTCTGTGTTTTTCTCACTGAACACAGGGCCTCCATGTCTCATCATTAGCTCTGTGGCCATCTTCACAAAAGCTTCTTCCACATTGCTGGAGTCCTTTGCAGACGTCTCTATGGCACAGATGATATCATAATGTTCGGCCAGATTCTGAGCCTCTTCTAGTTGAACCTCCCGAAGGTCACTTAGGTCAGACTTGTTTCCTGGGAGAAAACAGAATTGATAAGATTAATTTTTAAATGTGGATTCTGGAGATTAGGGAAACTTGGGGAAGTTGGGGAAGCCTAGGGAAAAAGACAATGGCAGGGATAGATAAAACTGTGTTGAAGGACCTCAAAAGTGATGCAAATAACCAGCCTAGAGATCAGATACTACAGTTACCCTGGAGATGAGAAAAACCAGCTAACAAAGTATCAGGATAAAGGGCTACAAATATAAAAAAAAATAATAGATAAATAAATCTGAGCTATTGGAAAGTATAACATTACTTTTTTGGATCCTGGATTTATAATAGTATCCAACTTTGATGTTGAGAAACCCTGCATTTCAACATAATACTTCAATCTCAGGAAATGAACTTTTTACCCCTTCCAACCCAAGTCTATTTCTCTGGGTCATCATGGCATAAGCATGAAACATGTCCCAACAGATAGGCAAACACAGTCTCACAAAGTGGCTTGACTTGGTCAAAATATACTGTTAAGATCTTTAAAACACGGAATACTGAGACAACCATA
>JANHFP010009985.1:167915-181976 GCA_032468135.1 Calamaria suluensis
GCTGTACACCGCCCCGAGTCCGCGAGGAGAGTGGCGGTATATAAATGTAATAAATTAAATTAAATTAAATTAATAAATTAAATTATGAATAACCCCGATGGGGGTTATGAAGGTGGAAGAGATGCACAATGTCTTTTTATCAGAACAGCTCTAGTACTTTCCCTCTGAGCTTATCAAATAGAGAATAGTGTCACAATAAACACAAAGACCTAGCTATCCTGAAAAATTAATTATTTATTCCAATATTTTAAAGAAACTCAATCTCCAAGTAAGCATGCTTAAGGCTGCAACATTGTTTTAACCAAAGAGTGGTTTGAAATATCTTGCCTTAAGAGATAAATTGAAGGATGTTGTCCTTGTTGTTAGTTGCGAAGTCATTTCCAACCCATTACAACCCCATGGACAACATTCCTCCAGGCCTTCCTGTCCTCTACCATCCTCTGGAGTCCATTCAGGCTCATGCCTACTGCTTCAGTGACTCCATCCAACCACCAAATTGAAGGATAGTGCAAAGCTAAATAATAGTTATGTTGGCCATGAGAAAAAAACATCCAAACCATATTGAGAGAATATCTTTATTAGTCTATCTGAAAGATTATAAATTGTGGCACACAATGGGATTTCCAGAAACAAGTCATGAAGGAAGATGGTTAAAATATACAGCATAAAATAAAAAAGAGAACAGGGAGATGGAAAATATATATCAGGAACATGTTGTATAAGTCACATCATTATCCAATGATACCCTACCTGGAAAAGGGGTAAAAAGTCAAGGAGTGCTAAACTGTAACATTGGGTTGAGTTGTGTAATTATGTGATACAGCTACTGAATGTTGTCTAAACACAGTATACCAACCAAACTCAGCCACGCTAGTATCATGGTTAAGCCATGGGGCAGCACCATGATCTTCAAATCAATAGTTTCAAACTGAGCTACTCAAACATTCAGTTATGAATGGTGAATTGAGTCATCTATCATGTTTTGGAGATAAACCATTTTCATAAATTCTGACTATTTAACAGGCCACAGGAAGCATGCACTATGTTCATTGGCCTTTCTCCTACATCTGATTGCCACCAACCACCTGAACTTCAGCAGCAGAAATTCTAACGCTTTAAAGTAGATTTCTTATGAACAAAAAAATAATAATAATCAGGAGGCAGCTGATGACACTGATTTAAAACAAAGGTTCTAGAATCCTTGAAAAATCAATGAAACTGCACAGGGAAGAATGACTTGACTTAGAGCTAGTGTCTGCTCTGAGCTGACTGAAAGGCCAGGACATAGTCCAGGCTACTTTACAAAAGTAGATAATAGCAATAGCATAGACGTATATACTACTTCACAGTGCTTTACAGCCCTCTATAAGCAGTTTACAGAGTCAGCCTATTGCCCCAACAATCTGGGTCCTCATTTTACCCAGCTCGGAAGGAGGGAAGTCTGAGTCAACCTTGAGCTGGGTGAGATTTGAACTGACAAATTGCAGGCAGCCAGCAGTCAGAAGAAGTAGCCTGCAGTACTGCATTCTAACCACTGCACCACCACAGCTCTTTCGATTCCTAATGGGAAGGAATACAATTTAAATAATCCAAGTACTTTATATACCCTCAAATCAGAGACTTCCTGTGATTCTATCTGGCTTCTATTACCTTCTCCTCCCTACCCCAGGTTCTTGTTTTGCTCTTTTGCTGTGTTGGCATTATTTTAAAAGAATCAAGGTGACTTTTAATATAACCACCTACATTTTACTAGGGTTGAAGATAATAGTTAAAAGGGTCTTACCAAGATATACTACATTTGTAAATTTCCAGTAAAAAATGCAGACATTAATTCTAGAATCAAAGAAACTATGTTTACAAGTAGCCATACATACATCGTTCAGACAAATTATTTTTAACCCAAAAGTACATGAAGCGATAACAATCTGTAACTATTTTACAGATTGCTGAAAGGCAAGAATGGACAGAAGGAAGATCAGGAGGTACTGGTAGAGATGAAGGCAAATTGTTTGTGGTAGACAAACAGCATTTCTCCCTTCATATCATAACTAAGGTAGCTCTGAGGTAGCTGTCTCAGAAAACACAAGAGTAGATTTTTGGGTGTAAAAGAATTACAATCTGCTTCATTTACACCCTCTCCCAAAGTACCCTGTTCCTTGCTTTCCTGATCCCATTTTGTAGCTACCTACAGTGGAGAGTTGTTAAGATTCCATTAAAAAACAAAGTGCACATGGTCACTTCTCGAAAGAGGACAGAGTATAAACTGGTTGGAATTGAGAGTGGTGTGACTAGCCCTAAAGTCCTTCAGGGACATAGTGACAGGTCATCATGTCCTCTTCTCACAATGTAGGTGAAAAGGCACATATAAATTGGCAGGGGGCACCTGATCGAGAGCACTCATGACCAAAGCGGACCACATTTGTCATTGGGTGGAAAAGAATCTGATATCACTCAGGGCGGAACACATATTGGGCATCTCAAATGTGCAAGCCAATTGGCTGAGCACGGCAACCTTGGACCATGCAGAATGGCAACTGCATCCAGACCTATTCTTGGAAATAGTGAATCGATTTGGCCTACGAGCCCTAGATCTGTTTGCTTCTTCAACAAACCATCAACTTCCAAGATTTTTCCCACATTTTCCGACACAAGGAGCGGAGGCAACCAATGCTCTTTTTTGCCTGTGGCTTTGAGGCCTACTACCTTCCTGCCTCCAATATTGATTTCCAGAGTTGTCAACAAGATCTTGAACAAGAGGGCTGAAGTGTTTCTGGTGGCAACACATTGGCCATGCTGAGCGTAGTTTGTGGACCTAGTTGCACTGTCGACAACCAAACCCATGGTGGCTTCCTCCCAACAAGGTTCACCTAAGCCAGGGCCCAATTGTCCATCTAGATGCTCAATAACTTTACTTAACTGTGTGGGGATTGAGCGGAAAATTTTGACTGACAGGCATTTCGCCAATGAGGTCATTGATATATACAAGTGGCCAGGAGACTGGCTACTACCGTATTTATGATGCAACTTGGCATATTTTCTCTAACTGGTGTGTGTCATGTGATATTTCTCCAATTGCAGTAACAATTCCTCAGTTACTGACCTTTCTTCAGTTAGGCCTAAAAAAGGCCTTGACTATGAGTACCTTTTGCAGACAGATGGTGGCTCTGGACTTGGTACTTTTGTGTGTGGAGTGGGTTTCTGTTGCTCAGCACCCTGAGGTAAGAAATTTTCTTAGGGGGGGCTACTAATCTGAACCCTCCAGTGGTTCACCATTACCCCACCTGAGACTTTCCGAAGGTGTTACAATCTCTTACCAGAGCCCCATTTGAATTCTTCAGACTGTTTCATTAAAACTTCTGACACACAAAGTAATTTTCCTTGTGGCAAGAATATTCACCAGGAGGATTTCCACGTTGCCCACCTTGTCTACAAGAGAAGATTTGTGCATCTTCCATATGGACCATGTAGCCTTACACCTTGACCTGGTTTTTATACCTAAAATCAACACTCATTTTCATAGGACCCAATAATTGATTCTCCCTAATTTTTGCCCTAATCCTTCCCACGATAAGGAGTTTCAGTGGCATACCCTAGATGTCTGCAGGACATTATGCATTTATTTAAAATGCACTAAATCCTTCCATAAAATGGAGGAACTTTTTGTTTCTTATGGCCCTTCCTCAATGGGCCGGAAGGTCTCACCCTCGACGACTGGGAGATGGATTCGGTCAACTTGTCAACCACATGTCCCCACCCTGGAATGGGTATGGAGTCCCTCTCCTGGAAAAGGGGTGTTGGTCCTACATGATACACTCATTTTCAGGTAGAGGGCAGAGGACTTGAGGTCCCTCCCTGAGTTGTGTCTGGTCTGGGCTGTCTTTGGGGTCTCATTTCAGGTTCTTCTATTGGTGATCTCGCGGTGTCTTCAGCAAAACTGTGAGTGTCAGCAGAGGGGGTCTCTTCAGAGATTCTACCCATCCCTGGAGTCCTCTGCCCTCTACCTGAAAATGGGTGTATCAGGTAGAACCAACACCCCTTTTCTTTTGCTACCTTCCACCTGGATTTAACAAGCAAAATCAATGGGGAAGCCCGCAGGAAGTCAAAAGCCACATTCACATAATATCTCACTCAATAACCACTTGCTTAATAGCTATAAGCAGATTGTTTATGTGAATTTTTGCTTAGTGATAGAGAGAATAGGTCCCAATTAAGGTCATTAAAGTATGGACTAACTTGCATGAATGATACTGGTAAAAAAGAGATTTTAGATGCCATTTAATGCCATGTGAAGTAAATATTGGATAAAATTTATTTCTACATTAAATGAGAGTTTTGGGGACTTTGGAAAATATTGAACATAATTTCAGGTTTCAGGTGTATGTTGTACTTGCATAGTTCTCAAATCATATATCTAATTGTATGAAGACCCATAAGAAAGGATGAGAGATCCATCCTTCAAAATGTATTCAAGGCCCATTGCCAGTCCTTATAAATAATTCTGGACTTTCTGTTCCATTTGCCTATCTCTTTATGCCATTTATTTTATCATTCCATCTCTTGCATTGGACCATTACATAGATGGCAGGACCCTCCATGATTCTGCCTTGCAACTTTTAACCCATGTTGAAAATTGTAAAAACAACACCAACAACAATAGAGGCATTATTGCTTAACAGGAGATAACCAAAGAGCTTGACAAAGACTGGTGTCCTGGTGTTTTCTCAAGAGACTTGCTTCTGGTGAGTTTGCAGGCAGCCAGTTCATGGTAGAGAGCATCTAAGACTTCAACAATAGGTGGTTTTCCTTTAAGATAAAGACAAAAAAAATCCTATTGAATTAACAAAATCAAAATTATGTAATTGCAACTCTATGAGTGTGTGCCAAAGCCTAAAGGAGAAGGAAAAGAAGATCAAGAACCATATATATATATCAGAAGCAACATGCTTTGGACCATGGCAACAGGAACATATGATTGTTTGTATCCTACTTATGGGAGTTGATAATCTATTTGTAAGGAAGACATTAGAAGAAATTTAAATGAATCCTTTGTCTTCCCACATCAGGGCCGGTGGTTCTTAAACTGGGGGTAATTTTATTTATTGATATATTTATTTATTAAATTCATATGCTGCCCATATTGTTATCCAGAGCAGTAATTTGGATATGCCCTGGAATCAACAGTGTGATTTGCAATTGCTTGCTTATGACCAAGGATCCAATTTAACACTGCAGCTATTAAGACTCTTTGTGTTTTTTGAGTGGGTAATGATAATATTTGAGAGCCAAAGGAGAGGTAATTGAATCAAACAGTGTAAGTACCACTGTTCTATATATTTCTTCAGATCAAAGAAATCCCAAAGTGAAGTAACCCCTTTATCTTGCATCTTGCTTTGCCTTAGAGACATTGGGGTGATTAAGATGAGGATCCCTTTATCTTTGAATAGAGAATGGAAAATGTTTTGAAGTATTTGTCCTTGTAAAGCAGAACAGAATGTGTTCAAATACAGCTATAAAAATAGCCTCATGCCTCAGATCAAATTTGACTTCTACCGCACTGATAATCTATGGTAGCCACTGTTTCTGTTTTGTCAAATAGGCAACATTTTATGAACATTTTGGCCAGGCCTTCATGCAGAAGTGAGTAAAAATGCATGAAAAGAAAAGCAGCCTTAAGGAAAAAGCTTGTGAGCAGGGAACTACTGGAGTATAAGGAGCCCTTGTGCATAAAGCATGCACACTCATCCAATGTTAAAGACATTTTAAAAAAATAAAACAAAACCTTCCAGCTGTTGATTAAAAATGATTTTTACCTTGCAACTGGCCCTTGTGCAGTGTACAAATTGTGCAGCCCTGCTTCTGAGCTCAGCTTCTACACATTTTGAGACATAAGTAATTCTGACTGAAAAATCAAATGAAGACGCGAACCACACAAATCTGGATGGAACAGCACTTTAAGCTCAGCATGAGTGTGGGCAATATCTCTTCATCAATTTCTAGTTCAAAGCACAGTTACAAAGGATGCTATCAAGGAAGTGCATTTTTCCCCCTCACTAGCAGAATTTTTTATGAAAAGGCAGACACAGAAATTCCTTGTGAATAAATATGATCTTTCCTAGACTGTAAAACCTTACTGCCACTTTAGGAAATAAAATTCCAAATTATAAAAACAAGAGATCCCTATACAATATATCAGGGCTTAAAATTTCAAATCTAGACCAACTCGCCAGGCAAAAACCTTACTCTCCACCAGTTGCCCTGCCTCTAACCACGCCCCTAGCCACGCCCCCTTAAAGTTTATGCATAAAGTTTAATTACATTTTATGTAATTAAATTACATTTCCTGCCACCCTCCCTCCCTTTTAGACTGCAGACATATACCTGCCCAAAGCAACCTCCCGAAGCAGCTTGCCGCTGTGTGCTAACTTTTTGCGGTGGGAGAAGGAAGAAAGTGAAAGGTGGAGGTGAGTCGGAGCTCCGGCAGAGAAGGTGGTCCGTGGACGCCTGGGACTGCTGCACATGCACATGTTTTCTCCGCGGCCCACCTGCCCTGCTGGAGCGCCAATACCCCCCCGCCTTTCACGTTCTTCCTTTTCCCTGTGCAAAAGATAAGCTTTTAATTAATTTTAATTTTTAATTAATTAATTTATTCTTGTTTTTAAATTGTATTTGAATGGCTGTACACCGCCCCGAGTCCGCGAGGAGAGGGGCGGTATATAAATCAAATTAATAATAATAAGCAAAGAGTGGCAGCCTAGAGCTCCTGTTGCTACAGGGGCATGGTGAGCGCTCGGCCAGGGAGGTGGCTGCAGATGCCTCTCCGCCCACAAAGAAGTAGCCGGAACTCAGAAGTTGTCTTTAAAAAGGCTGGAGCACTATTGGAATGCAAATTGATCCTCAGGGCTTGGGGATAGATTTGCAAGCCACCCGCTGTGCTCGCCAGCATGAAATTTCCACTTGCATTTGGCGAGCGGGCGAGCAGAAATTTCAAGCCCTGCAATATATTATATAAAAATATGAGATTAATATGCAAATAAGCATACCAAATTGATTCCTTCAAAACATACTATATTTTCATTGAGGGATTTGTTCTGTAGGGACTCCTCATTGATTGAGAACTCCCTACAGAACAAATATTTCTAAATCACATGTAAACATATAACATACGCATGTGTTAAAGGAACACTAGAGCGTAGTCATTTAATTTTTCAAATACAGGTACTCCTCGACTTACAACAGTCCGCTTAGTGACTGTTTGAAGTTACAACGGCACTGAAAAAATGTGGCTTATGATCATTTTTCACACTTATGACTGTTGCAGCAGCCTCATGGACACGTGATTTACATTCGGATGTTTGAGAACTGACTCGCATTTATGATGGTTGCAGTGTCACGGCGACATCTGACCAATTTTGCAACCTTCTGACAAGCAGAAACAATGGGGAAACCAGATTCACTTAACAACTGTTGTACTAATTTAACAACTGCAGTGATTCATTTAACAAATGTGGCAAGAAAAGTTGTAAAATGGGGAAAGCTCACTTAACAAATTTCTCAATTAGCAGCATAAATTTTGGGCTCAATGGTAGTCGTAAGGTCAGGATTACCTGTACCTAGGGAAATGCTACAGGTAGTCCTCAACATGCGACCACAATTGGCTGTGAAAATTCTGTTGCTAAGTGATACAGTGGTTAAATGTGTTGCATCCAAGCTTACAGCCTTTTTTGTTGTGGTCATTAAGCAAATCACCATAGTTGTTAAGTGAAGCATACAGTTGTTAAGTGAATCTGGCTTTCCCCATTGCTTGTCGGAAGCCAGTTGGGAACTTTGCAAATGACCATCACTCGACCCTGGGACACTGCAACCATCATAAATGCATGTCAGTTGTCAAGCGTCCAAATTTTGATCACGTGACTGTGGGGATGCTGCAATGGTCATAAGAGTGAGGATCACTCGTGAATCACTTTTTTCAGTGCTGGTGTAACTTCAGTCGCTAAACAAATGGTTGTAAGTCGAGGACTGCCAGTATTTCTCACTAATGGACTCAGAAACTAATTGTATTTATTCAATAATGGAAGTCCATAATTTATGGTTTAGCATTTTTATATTCAGTCTCAAAACACATTTTCATTTTAGAAAAAGGTTACTATTTTGCGGATGACTAGTCATGTCGTTGAATACTACATGTAGAAATAGAAATCATTATCTCATCATTATAAATAAATTAATCTCTTAGGCTGAAAATTTCCCTGATGCACTTTTTGGGGTGATTCCCCTTAAATTCAGTGGAATTGCAGTGTACATAAGATCAAAGTGGAATCAAAGATTCCTATTTCTTTCCCTCCCTCTCTTCTCTCTCTCCATATAGATTTCTGTATCTCTCTCTGTATCTCTGTATCTCTCTCTCTTCCTACCTACCTACCTACCTATCTATCTGCTTCATACTGAAATAAATCTAATTTTGTTTGGAGTTGGGAGGAGAATCTGGAGCACTGGATAACAAAAGAAAGCACATACCAAACTTCACTCTAAAGAACAAAACCATCAAACAACCTTTGGAGCCTGAAAATCTCATAACAATGGGATCTGCACAGTGGACTACTGCCTGAGGAGAAGAGAGAATTCAAGAAATGTGTGTATTGTATAAAGAAGAAAGGTTATTATATTGAAGATCTGACCTACTTTCTTTGCTAAAGGACAACACTGTCTTCTGTTTTCTTCTTTCTTTTCATTGAGGCAAAAAAAAGAGAGAAGAAATCTAAAGTTGCTGAATAAATATTTGAAAGAAAAACTGGGCCAGAGGACATACATTCTGCCTTCCTGTAATCCTATACAAAGTCATGGGGGAAAAAGAAGTTGGGGTGAATAAGCTTATTCTAGCAATGCAAATTGCCAGCATAGGCCCCTGTGCTGGATCAGGCTATCAGGGCAGTTAGGAATAGAGTTATATATTACTAATCAGGTACAAATTGGTACTAGATGTCTCTAGTTACATACAGAATGATGTGTTGTCTTGTAGAGTTGTCTTTTCTCACCATTTTTCTTGCCTCACCAGATAATTATAATCTGGTTTCACAGGAGCGAGTGCTTTTTTTGTCTATGCCTGGATTTACTAAAATGCTTTCTTAGCTTAATTAACTAGGATGAATCAGACATCAATAATCTCTCTTTCCTTCCTTCCTTCCCTTTCTCTCTCTTTCTGTTTCTGTATTTTTAAGATCATTAACTATCTACTTTCTAACCACCTTGATCAACCATTTCTGAGAAACAAAAATTCTGATATATTGGAGCTAATTCTCTTCCATCCAGAGAAGTTTCCTGATAACCAGTAATCTTTCCAGCCAAACTGTGAGCTTCAATATCAAAGGTTACTGCACTTTCTTACCATGTTGGGAGTCACAGCAGGATTCCAAAGTTTTCAGTAAGATTTTCCCCAAGGTGCGTTTAGAAATGTTCTTCAAAACATAAAACAACATTAGAGAGTTTAATCTATACATGAAAATACTGAAATATATTAACAATAGTATTCCAAAATCTAAAAGTCAAACACGTACATCCTTTGGATTTACTTTTGATGATCAACAAACAAGTGGGGAATTAAGATAAATTGTATATATCAATGGTGCAAATATATATCAAATCAGAGATGATAAGAGACAAAGAGAATAACAGAACATAAACAGAAGGTGAACGTGCAAAACATATTCCACAAGATATCTAGATATTGTCATAACACAAAATATATGTATGTGGCTGCAAAACAAGAGAAATAGGCATTGTTTACCCAACAGAAGACAGTTGGGTAATTTCATTTTCATGTCCTCTGTGTATTCCATCTTTCCCTTTTTCATGGTGAATAGTATTAATCAGACTATCAACCTGTATACATGGTCAATTTAGTAGTTCCACATACTGTCAAAAAAAATGGGTAGGCACAATACAATTTACAGGTAACAACTTGTTCATGGAGAGGTGAAAGGAAGAAAGGATGAGATACTCACATGCTGTACTAAATGGCAATAAATTATATAGTAGATATTTGGGACCAGAGAGATGTGCATGATACAGAAGTTCTTGAAAAATAGTTCTGATTTCTGGGTGTCTGATTTTCTAGCCCTTAGGCATTGAAGTAACTGTATTCATTCATGAAAGCTATGTTTATATTTTACAGTTATTTTTAATTACATATATTTAAGTCTCATCTTTCCTCTAATAGTTGGTTACCTTCAAAATTAAGTAAAGGTTATATCTTTGTGAGTTTGAGCTCAACTCATACTCTATTTTACTTCCATTTTTGAAATATTGTATATTGTTATAAAGATTCTTAAATTCTGCAAATTCTGCAGAGATATTCTTAACATCCAGGCCAAGAAGTGCTAAGTCATTGTATTATTACCACTTAGAGCCATGATGTATGATAATGTACAAGATCAGTGTAATATTTTCACTGTGGTGTTATGTGTCGGTTGATGGATTGCTTAAGGAATGATTTCCAAGAAGGTGATGGACAATGAGACTATAATGATATTTTTTCCCAATCATAATCACTCATGGCACTTTATTAGCTTATCCTTCATTAGATTCTAACTGACTCAAGGAGCAAGCATTGCCACAGGCGAGTATAGAAGAAAGTTAATTTAATAGGAGAATACTACTACATATATTCATAAGAGTTATTAACAGAATTGGAGCATCAAATCAGCCTAATTTTAGCTATTAGATCAGCTCTCATTAGATGTAACTACATTCATAATAAAAAGGGGGCTTAAATGCAATTTAGAAACAAAAGAGAAGAAACAGATACAGTGCAGGTAAATTTAGTAAACTGGTTTTTTATTTTTATGATACCTTGTTTCTAAGCCATCTGTTTTATTTTCTCCACAGCAAGCAAGAAAAGCATTTTAAACACCAAAGTTATCATATATCCATCCATCCATCCATCCATCCATCCATCCATCCATCCATCCATCCATCCATCCATCCATCCATCCATCTATCTATCTATCTATCTATCTATCTATCTATCTATCATGTATCTCTAATCTGAAAGCATAAGGGAATTCTTCAAACAACTGAAAATAAGTCACACGGAGGAATGCCAAAATTCCAGATGATACAGAACACAGGATTTAGAAGAAGGCACATTTCTATAAGGGGAGAAATGATTAAAAACACCAAGGTCCCTTCCAACTCTTCTGCTCTATTCCTGTCCTTGTCCTGTCCTGTTCTGAAAAGCCAGAGAACTCCTTCCCTTCTCGTTTGCCTGAGGACAAAAAATATTTAAAGAAGCAATCTCTGTATCATTCCAGGTAACTGCCTTAAAACAATTATGTCCTTTTGGACATTAAACATATGTCTTCTCTCATGGGATTAGTTTTAACCACACACATACATTCTTCTAAATACAAAGCCCAGAAAATGAATTGAAGGATTCCAACCAGAATCCAAAAACTTCCCTCTCCCCCCTTTCAAAGAATGAATGGAAAAAGGAAAGAAATTGCATTTTGGGGAAAATTGAGAGTTTCAGCACTCAGTCTTTGAAGCATATGATTCTAGTGGAAAAGTAAATATAAAGACTTCTTCAAACAGGCTCAAGTCTAGTGATTTTGAAGGCCCATCTCCATTGTTTAATCGAGACAGGAGAGAAGAGGGTATTATTGCTATGCTGTGGCCTTGTTTATTTTTCACTTTTCATAAGCCAGTTTATTGATTTTTATTTGGAAAAAAAAATAAGTAAAAAGTAAATAGGCAAGAAGAAAAATGATTGAAAGGAAGGAAAAAAGTCAGACAAAAAGAAAAAGCGTAAAACGAAAGAAGAACTATGGTAAAAAGAAGAAGAAAATAGTGACTTCTGACTTTCTTTGGTACAAATATAGATCTCCTCTTCCTCCTCCTCCAACTCCTTCTTCGTGGATGAAAAGCAAAATCTTTTCAAGAAAAACAACCAAGAAAGTCCAGTTTCCTCTTGGAAAAGCACCTTTGGGACAATCATGACCTGGATGATTGAGAATATCCATAGACAGCTGTCCTACCTGTCAGTGACTACTTCAGCTTCAACCACAACAATACAAGAGCACAAAACAGTTACAAACTTAAGGTAAACTGCACCAAACTCAATTGCAGGAAATATGACTTGAGCAACAGAGTGGTCAATGCCTGGAATGCGCTACCTGACTCTGTGGTCTCATCCCCCAAACCCACAAAATTTTAATCTTAGATTGTCTACTCTTGACCTCACCTCATTCCTGAGAGGCCTGTAAGGGGCGTGCATAAGAGCACCAGCGTGCCTACTGACCCTGTCCTAATGTCCTAATTTCTTTGTATCCTTGTCCTGTTGTTGTTGTTGCTGCTGTTGAGTTCTATCAAACAATCCCTGTGTCAAGGTTCCAGTAAATCTTACCTAAAATGAATAGTTCGAGTCCATTCTCTATATTCATATTTATTAGGAAAGAAAAGAAACTGGCACGCTTATTCCATGCTGACAAATTGAAAGTTTCCACTCATACACAAGTATAAATTCTTTCCACCAAAAGGAAACTCCACCCCTTGTAGTCACACTCTCCAATCCCCAAGTACATTGCTGATGTCACACCTAATTGTCTCTTAATGTCTTAAACTGTAACAACCCTCGCACAAATTAACCATTTACTATCCAGATGTTTTCAAAGTTGACACCCTGGTTACAAGGATTGTGCATAGGGAATTAGTGCTGAAGATATTAGCATACATGAAAATGAGTACCACATGAATACAAAGTATATATAGTTTACATACAGTATTTACAAAATATGTACAATAGATGATAGTCAAAATACATTCCAGGTGATTTCCTTACCGTCAATGCAGTATACATCAATATAGTATGTAAAGCTATAACACATGAATGCTAGTCAGAGAAAGAGAGAGAGAGCAGCAAGTCAGCAAGAGACTTTAACCAGGCTCTCCACGCCCTTATATGCTCCCCCGTCAGCCTGCAATTACCCACCATGTAATCAAAGTAATTACTGGTTACAGTACTCCTGTTACTTCAAGAAACAACCAACCCATTAGTAAGCACAACACTAACAGTTGTGACCTAGGCTTCGTGAGTCATTAAAACACACAATTAGTTCCAGAAATTGATTTTATTGTAACAGCTCAGAATTATGTTCATTCCCAGCTGAGTCCCAATTTGTTGCAAAAATGTCCTTCGGGAGAGGCCCTTCAGGATAATCGCCAAACTTTATCTCCCTTACTCGGCGCCAAAGGACTTACTTGGCAAAGCCCCATGGAGTCTAGAATCACACAGAGATGCCGACTGGAAACAGAGTTAGCAACATTGCTTTCCCACAAAGGGCAAAAGTGCCTCTGCTGACCTTTTTAAGCCTTATGGAAGGGGCCAACCATCTCCTGGCCTTACTCCCGAGTCGTCCCTTTTGTATTTAGCTGCTCTTGTCTTCTGGTAACTCTGTGCATGCATGCACTAGGAACAGGCTCCCCCTGTTCCTCTGCCTCTCTGCTGTCCGACTCTGGGGGCTCGGGAGTCTCTGCATCACTCTCAGATGGCCCTGGCCCCCTCTCTGCCTCCAACGCAGAGCCCTCGTCTGGGCCTTCCTCAGACTCCAGCACTGGCTCATGTTCCTCTCCAGACTCCTCACTGTCCGACTCTGGTGCCAGCTTTGCAGGCTGCTGGTGGATCACATGTATTCATGATCATGTATATACTTACATCTATTATCTAATACATCCCTGACAAAACAAACAAATAAATAAAAATAAAGTTACGCAAAGAGACCTGTCTGCTATCCAGGTACTTGTCTCTTCTTTCCTGTCTACTACTGTCTCTCCTAGGAGACTGAAGGTTTCTCAGCTGCTGTCAGAGAAGCCACATTCTTTCAAATGTGGAGGAAAATCTCAGGTCCAATCAGGGGTGAAATCTAAAAATTGTTGCCACTGGTTCTGTGGGCGTGGCTTGGTGGGCGTGGCCATGTTGACATCTTGCATGTCACTCACTCACGTCATTCTGCCCAAGCTAATTTTGGAGCGTTCTCTTGCCCCACTCTCCCGCCTGGAGGGCTGAGCATC
>JANHFP010009987.1:0-16948 GCA_032468135.1 Calamaria suluensis
ATTTACCTAAACCTTTATATATAGTAAAAATCATACCTTACAAGACATTGAAAAGATGTGATATTGTATATATGCAATTTTTTTTTAAAAAAATCTGTATTAAAAATTTTCACAATAAAACTTTTTTTCAAAAAAAAAAATTGTTTAGTGGACAAGTTTTGGAATGTTAATTTTTATCCTGATACAGTATATTGTAAGATAGGCTTGTACATATTCATTCATGCAGGTAACACTATTTATACCTATGAGCACTTTGGAGGTTTCTGAATTTACACTATTAATATTAATTGGAGATTGATTAAATGATTTACAAAGCTAATATGCTGCTCTAATCAAGATCATATCTGAGCTGCTAGTTACATAAATTAAGATAAAAATATGAAGTCTTAATATAATAAATAATGCAAAACAAAATTCAGTACCAGAGGTAGAAAAATACTCCATTCATCAATTTTCAGATTGCAGAAGGCAAGTCCAAACTCTTTTTGTGTGAGGGGATGGTTACTTTCAATGTTTCTCAGGATAGATGATAAAGAATAATCACAGATACAATATGATTTAATGTATGGAATCTTTTTTTAAAATCCAATGCGACTTGTGCAATGAACATAGAATCGAGGCCAGCAATGTGTTTAAAGTTCAGAACTGATTCAAAGATAAACCACCACTACTATATCCCAAAAGCAAAGAAGTTAATTAGTTGAGACAGTGATTTAAAGCCAGTAAAATGTAATCTTCAATCTAACTTGATCCAAGAAATGGATTCCTTGGGAGTATGTCTAAGTTAATATGCACATTATTGAACAGCAATTCTTAAGGGGGGGGGGGGGAGTAACAAAAATTGGTGGCTTTTTAGAAAGAATTTAAAATAATTTTTGCTCTAAAAGGTCAATGATGCCAGGGTCACTAAGACGGCAGAGTGCGTTTTGAAGGCAGTTCTTGTATCAGGCTGAATGCACACAAACCAGTGTGCAAGTTTGTGAGATTCAAAGAAATATAATATAATTCAGGCAAGGTAATTAAAAATCTGGATTAGAAATGCAAAGCGCAGGCTAAAGAATGTTAAATCCTAGTCTGATTTTAGGAGTTTTCAGGGGGAGTTTTTGGGAGAGGGGCGGAACGTAACCTTGTCAAGGTCTCTAAGCGCTTCTCTGGTCGCCATGGTTTCCCCAGCCTTTGCCAATCAAGACCCGGCAGAGGGGGACGTCCTTCTTTTTTTTCGGATTCCAGTGTCATGGCGGCAGAAGGTTTGTAGGGATATCGGAAGAAACTGAGTCATACACCCCCCCCCTCTCGTTATGGAGAAAACGGCACTGCCTCGCCGGCCTTTTGAGATTTCCCGAGAGCCGTCGGGTGAGGATTACGACGAGTCTAAGGGCGGCGACTCGACTCAGAGTGGCGGTTCCTGCTCTCCGTCTTTGTCCAGCAGTACCGAGTAAGGAGAAGAGAGCTTCTTTCCCGCTTTTGACACCGACTAAGGCCTGCAGTCTGCGCATGCGCTGATTCCTGGAGGGCAGGCGGGGAATTGGGTTGGGAATGAATGATTTGAAATGGCCAAGGCGGAAAGTGTGGAATTGCAATTTCCCCAATGGAATACTTTTCATTTGCCTCCATTTAGGAACTTTACTGATTAGAGATTCTCAGTCATCCAGGTCAGTGGGTCTCCAACCTTGGCAACTTTAAGACTTCAACTCCCAGAATTCCTCAGCCAGCTTTGCTTCTTGTTGGCTTTGCTGTCTGAGAAATTCTGGAAGTTGAAGTCCATAAATCTTAAAATTGCCAAGGTTGGAGACCCCTGATCCAGGTCATGGTTATCTCAAAGGTGCTTTTTCAAGAAGCAACTGGAGTTTCTGCTTTTTCTTTGAAGACATTTTGCTTCTCATCCAACAAGCTTCTTCAGCTTTGACTGGAGAATGGTGGGGCCTAGAAATATTGGAAATAGGATAATGAAGTCGTTTTCTGTCTCTCTTTTTGGAAAGCCTTCATTCTCTCTAGCAGGGCAGGGTGTACAAATTTGGCAACTTTAAAACTTGTGGACTTCAACTCCTTCAACAAGTGGTTGAAGTCCACAAATCTTAAAGTTGCTAAGTTTGGACACCCCTGCTCTAGCCTATTTGTATCTGAAAGAGTGTGGGAATATGCCCCATATATATTTATTCTGAATGAACGGAGAAGTATCCTGGCTTGTTAGCTGGGAAATATTCCCTTTTAATCCCAAACTAATTCCCTTTTAATCCCAAACTAATAACTAAATACTAAATAAAAATTCTACATGTTTTCCTCATTCTCAGATCACAGATTTTGTTCTCCTGTTATTAATTGTCTATCTTGAAACTTTTCTGATATATGTAGGGCAAAGAATACATTATATTTAGTTATTAAATTTGTATGCCACCTTTCTCTTATTTGGGCGGATAAATTCATAGAGTGGGAACATTTCATCAGAAGAGAAGAACATTATGTAGCAATAACTCCTACACCTTCAGATATCTAGTCCAGTTTCTAAGCAAATACAAGATCACACATCACACAATTTGCAATATTTGATCTGATGTGCCAAAAGAATACTACATCTCTCAATTATTAGCAATCTGCAAACATTTAAAAATGTTTCCCATATAATACATGGAATATATAAAATTGAATTCACTATTGGATTATAGGAATACTATCTTCAGTCTTAATAACCTAATGGTAACTTTGGAAGAGGTAGCTCTTTGAAGAAGCAGGTGTATACTTAGAGTTGTCCTAGACTTTTAGCTACTACTCAAAAGACAGAGGCTATTCCTGGATTGGTCTTTGTCCATATTTGGTTGGCATGTCAGTTGCATCATTTCCTGGAGAAGGAAATCCTGGCACTGTGACACATTCCATAAAATTTACTGTAATGTTGCTGCCCTTGAAATCTATTTAGAAGATGTATTTAGTCCAAAATTTGGAAGACCATCTGTTGGTGGATGACAGATTCCAGTACAGTTAAAAGTACGGGTAGCCACCTTAAAAGCCTGATGGTTTGGGACCTGAATATAAATGGAATCATCTTCACCCAATATCTAGTGGAGAAGGCACTCTTTTGTGTTTTAACATAACTGAAGTACTGATTCCTTTAGAACACAAAAGTAAGCCTTTTCTGTTGCTGCTTCCTCTTTCGAACAGTATTCCATTCAAGTTTAGATCAGAACCAACCTGCTGGCATTTAAACAAACTGCTCAGGCCTGATTATATTGGGAAGTGTTTGCAGATATGTAATAATGTTGAATTCCTAATTTGAAAACAAATATTGTTATGATGAATTTCACTTAAATGAATAACATAGGACCTATGTTATGTCATAGGTTATTATAATGCCCAGTGTAGCAGAATATATTAGAAACCAATAAAGGAGTTAAGTAGCTCAGGGTTGAAAGGAGTCCTTGGTGTTCTGTGAGCTTGGTTGTTTTCTTGCAGAAGTTCATTACTCAAACTAGGCAACATTATCAGTGATAGTCAGTGATGTTAACTAGTTTGTGTAATGAAAGTCTGCAGAAAAGCAATTAAACTCAGAGATCATCAAAGACCCCTCAGATTAGAATCCACCAACCTCCACATATGTACTTTTTATATTTTAAAAATCATGATCAATATTAGTTCAATGTTACCATGACTAATTTAGCTCTTTGTATGTTGTGCCAAAAGTGTAGGTTTCAGTATCCAATGCTTTTGAAACATCCAAATAGTAAATCTTTTGAGTGATAGTTTCTTGGTCCTCTTCTGCACTTCATAACTTTTTATGTTCATTATAAATTATAATCTTTTCATAGTGACATTGAGCCTGAGTGGTTGGATAGTGTACAGAAAAATGGAGAATTATTCTACTTAGAATTAACTGAAGATGAAGAGGAAACCATCCTTCATGGCAATTTTCTTGCTAGATCTATGATGAACCATGTCAGATTTAGTGAAAATGAAGCTGAAATTTTTCATGAAAAAGCTGTAAAAGACAGAAAGTGTGAACATAGATTGCAACAGTTTACTAATTTATTAAAGAATAAAGGTCTTCTGAGGCATTCTGAAAAGAAGAAAACAAGTAGTAAAGACTGTGTCCATAATTATGGCCCAGCATCCATATTGAATCACCATTCCTGTCATAAGATGGGAGATGTCGACCAACAACTGTACAAAGACATCTACATTTATGTAAATCCACATAAAGTCTCTCATGCTACAACAGGGGACCAACATAAGCTTCTGGAATCCTTAATAGGAATTGTCCACCAGCCACCATGGACAACAGCTGAAAAATATAGTCATGGTACTGAATCTAGAAGTACTAATGAAGAAAAAATTACAGTACTTGGTTTTATCCCAGGAAGCTCAGCAATAAAGTGTGGACAGATCTTAATTGGTAAGTTCAATGCTTTACACACTTCTGACAAAACCAGTAGTGTGGAAGATGGAGGGACGTATTTCAATTTTGGTATTGGTTTTTTGATTAAAGTATACTGTAGGTACATGATGGTGAACCTATGGCACGCATGCCACAGGTGACACATGGAGCCATATTGGTGGGCATTTGAGCATAGGGATGGAGTAATTGGAGGAGTGCATAGAATTATGGGTGTGGGCACGCAGTCGACATCTCCCTGCCATGCTCCCCCGCTTTTGGCACTCTGGCAAAAAGGTTAGCCATCACTGGTATAGGTAATGGTTTGAGACATATTAGTCTTATTTGAGCAATAAAGATTTCACATGTTATATACATCAGGGGTGTCAAACTTGTGTCGTCATGGCAGCAGATCATATATAGTTGAAAATATTTTGAATAAGATACAGTATGTTATCTTCTATTTTGTAAGGATATGGTATCTTTTTTGGCAAGCAGGCTAACTCTTGACTGTTAACTAGAATTAAAGCCTTAAGTAACTGAGATTTAAAATAAATATGTTATTGACAGTGAATTCCAATTTTAATAAAATGTTCATAAAGGCCTCTAAGGCAAAGGAGAAAATGTGTAGTGCAGATATTTTTAATAATTAATTTTATTTAAACCCAGATTTCAATAATTAATTCTATTTAAACCCAGATTAGCATTTTGGAAAGGATGCTATCTTATTCTGTATAGCAGTTGCTCTTTTATAGGCCAGTCAGTTCTTTCTTCTGCTCTAGCAAGGTCCTTTTGACTCCAAATTGCCAAGTGATTCCCAACCCACAAAAACAAATAAACCTTGTCTGAGGATAAAATTAGAAGATTTTGTGGTTGAAAGAACCTATTATTACACCAGAAGCAACACATTTAGAATTGATAGTTGCTCATATCATGTTACAGGTGCAAATACATTGCTGGAAAAGGAAGCAAAGAGAGCAAATAATTGCATATATATGTCTCAAATGAAATAAATAATCTTCAATGCATGCATATAAATCAGCCATTCTTTAGAAACATCCTATCCATCATTTGGAAGTTTATTTTGTTTGCTTCCTTAATGTTGCTTTTCCTTCTGCTTTCAGGAGATGCCCTTGTTGCTGTAAATGATATTGATGTAAACTCTAAAAATATAGAAAGAATTTTGTCTTGTATTCCTGGTCCCATGCAGGTATACTTCAGTTGACTTTATTTAGACCAGTATTTTATACTAGTTTTCTATATGAATCATACATAAAACACAACTTTCTTTGTAAATCCTTAAGTTGTTGTCAGGGCACTGATTTGCAGAAGAGAGCACATATTTTAGTCACTGACTAGGATGAGTCTCTCAGGCTCTTTTTTGGTCATATTCCTTTAACTAAAAAGGATAAATTGATAATATTGAAAATAAAATATATATTTCATATTTATTTTTTTCAAAGTATGTATGTTTAGAACAATGGTTGTATTCTGCTCCAGCCGGTCCTGTCTTTCCTACAATACAAATATTAAAAATGAGTAAGACAGAATAGGATCAAGGAGAGGCATTAAAACTTTTAGCACTAAGCAGACATATTGTTGCCTGAGTAGTTAAGATACGATCTTTGTCATTTCCCTTATTTCACTCCCCTAAACTGAGATGTGATCAGATGTGATTATGCTGTAAACATCATTTACAGCAACTACATTTAAAGAGTTTGGGCATAACTCTTCTATATCTTGAAAATGGCACCATGTTCTCTGAATTGGTGATGTAGAACCTTAAAAACCTTAAGTAATCATAACAATATCAGGGTAAATGTGAAAAATGTACAGAAATAGGAATGAATGGCACATAGACACTGATGGTCAACTTTCATTTGAAGAAATTCAAATAATAAAGTTAATGAACCAATAATAATTACATTAAATGATATTTTTTATAGTGAGACAAAAAGTATGAAGCAAAAAAGACATTCTACAGCAATTGATAATACTGAATATCACTTGCTGATTCCATTATGACAAATGCATTTAATTTACTTAAAACATTTCTATGCTCCATTTAAAAAAAACTGAAAGTACATTACACTTAAATTATGCAGTTGTGTTTACTTCAAGTCTTTGCTATCACAGGTTTTACTTTTGCAGTTGTTAATAGTGAATAATTTGGATTCATTACTTCATTATGTTTATGAAAATATGGCTTACTGATCCTACTGTTGGGTATGTTTAAACTACTACCTATCTAGAAAACATTTCTAAAGATCCAAATTATATCCAGTGAAAATATTATTAATTCTTTTAATAGGTAAAATGTACATTTGAAATAGCAGCATTTGAACCAACAGGAACATCTCAGTCAAGGAGTAAACAGACAGAATCCTCTGAAAACAACTCGGTGAAGCTGCTATGGAAAGACCATAATAATGATTCACAGTTCTTTCTGCAAAGTATACCACATATTGTAATGTATCTCTCACTTAACTTGGAATCTGATTCATCTGATGAGGTAGGAATATATTTCTAAAATAGTGCATACATCCTGTCTTTCAAGAGGAAAAGTGGCCAATAATAAGACAAGCATAAATACAAAAAAACCCAATGAAAATAAAAATTGTTTTCAAGAAACTGTGGAAACTAGGAAAAGAGCAAAAATCATATATAATTGTAAGTGAAAAAGTGGCAAAACGGGGGTTGGGGTTGGGGGTGGAATTTAAAAAAAGATCAGCCTAGAGTCCCTATGTAGCCAGGAGAAATTTATAAATAGGTTGAGGACCTATAATTTAAATGAGAAAAAAATGCAAAGTGGGTTTTAGAACTCTTCTATAACTTCAAATGCCAATATTATAATCTCAGTTTTCTTAATTTTGATGCAACAGACTTCACAGATAACATAACAAAGTGTATTGTCATTTCACAAAAGAGAGTGACATCATAAGTATTGATTTACATAATTTGTGTAATGTCACTTAGGGAGTTTGTAGGATAGCAGAGACCTATTTGGGCCACTAAAGTGGATTTCATACTAGAACTTAGATTCAGTAAGATAATGTATAGTCTCTTTATTTTCACAAAACAGTAACATTTTTAATAAGGCTTACAAATTACAAATGACTTTATTATAAAATTTTAAAAGGGTGCAAATCATTTAATAATAGTTATAAAATCAGCAGTAATGAAATGTACTAGCAAATTGTGTACACACATTTCCCAAGGAATGCATCCTTTATTCTTGAATGTGAGGTTTCTACAATACATTTCTCTGGTGAGGATTTTTAGATGAAATCAAGAAAGATCAATTTTAATTATGGATATGGATTTTCCCATAATTTTCTTAACTGATACACAAACTGACATATCTTTGACAGCAAGAAATTATTTACCAATATCCCATATCAGAAGCATCTCAAAAAATAAAAAGTGTAAGAGGAATTTTTCTCACACTATGTGACATACTGGAAAATATGACTAGGACACAAATAATTAGGCAAGTATTGTTATTTATCATTTTTGCACTACCACCATCACCAGATTTCTGATCTTTTTCTTTAGAATTTAATAATTTTATACCTTTGCTTTAAATTTGCTGCCCATGATCGCTCAGTAAATGATTATTATTAAAAACTATTACCTGTTTTATGAGAAATAGCAAAATAATATACTACACACCCAAAAATACTGTAAACATATCACAATTTTTTTAAAAGTTCATCAAATAAAGTTGAATGTGGTTAAATATTATTAATGGGCTTCCAAGTTATTGTTATTTATATTTATTGTTGGCTTTTGTATTTTAACAATTAGTATAAATTATTTAGGATCATGACTGAATAAGTATTTTAAGCTAAGTAAGTATTGTAAAAAAAATAATAGATTGAACATGGTCCTGTGCTTCTTGAATTCTAAAGTTACCCTGGCTATCAAAAGTTGCCCAACACTGGATAATATGACAAATCATAAAGTAGTACTGGCATGGCATCTGTTATGTTATTTGCATAGTCCAAGCTGCCTATTAAGATAATATACATAAAGGAGACTAATAAAAAAACTGATGGGAAGAATTTTAGCAATTAACTATTGTCTAAATGTTACAATAGGAAAGAAACTGAGTTGTTATACATGGTGTTAACTGATACATTTGTGCAATGATATAATTGCATGACCATATTTTATTTATTATTTTATTGGCTTTTTATAGTTCATCTATGTTTTTATGTGGAGAATTGATCCATGTGGCTTATTGGAAGAAGGCTGACAAGTTGTTCATAATTGGCCTTCCAGCCAAAAGGTACATTTCTATATTTTTCCCTTTTTAATTTTTTTTTTGCTACATAAATTTAGTCCCTAAAATTATTCATAAATATTTACTAAAATCAAAAGATCATCCTTCTAAGATGGTTGTTATAACATATCTAGTCTCTTGTAGCATGTAACAAAAATTAAACAATATTTTAAATATAGAACCCCCAAAATTAGTTTATGTCCTTTTCATTTGCTTTTAATGACACAGGATTATTCCTTGCACACATTTCATTCCTTGCACACGTTTTCCTTCTCCCTTATATGCATTCCATTAGAAAAAAATTCTAAAATATTATTCTGGTTTTCTAGTGTACCCCTCTCTCAGCTAAGGAACGTGATTGCAGATGTTGTAAGAATATTGACCTTCATGTACAATTCCTTGGATTGGTAAGCATTACAGTTGTAAACCATTGTAACTAAGCCTATGCATTTTAGTTTTGGTTGCATATTTACATTGTTTAAAATGTACGTGTAGGATTTTATTTTGATGGACAGATCTAGTTATCATATTTTGAATTATGCTTGAAAGTTCTGTCAGTTTCACATTTGATTTGCTCTGGAGAATTGGAAACTGAAAAATCAAACTCAAATTATTTAAATTTCCAGGAGATAAAGTGTAGCTTTACTTGCTAGATATACTTAAATAGCAATATAAAGATGAATCTCTGAATATATCAAGTTAAATATTTCATTTTGTTTCCTCAGATTTTTTTAATAAAGCAAGTTGTTCACAGGGTAATTTGTTTGTTCAAATATTTTTTTCTCTTAAATTCTTTAAAGATAAGATTCCCATTGGAATCTCAAACTGTTTCAGGAGCTCCATTTAGACTCTGAAAGTTTTGCTCTTGAAAATTTTGACCTGTGTTATAGAATATTTTTCTCAACAATGAACTTTTTCTAACTCCAACATGGTCTAGAACTGGGCTGTCAAACTTGCTGGCTGAATGCATCACGCACTGGCCACACCCATCTCCTTTTTACTGAATGGGAAGAAAAGTAGTGATGTGTCATGTGGCGACAACGTGATGATGCGAATTTGACACCTTCATCTAGGAGATGCCGCTGATGTGTTGAATTTTTATCTTTTATACCAGGGATGTCAAACTCAAGGTCTGAGGGCCGGATTCAGCCCCCATGGTGATTAGATTTGGCCTGCAGGACCACCCTGGAAACAGCAAATGACCAGCCCATGGTGCCTCTGCCAATGAGTGGCTCTCTCAAGCTCTGTTTTCATTGGCAGAGGGTTGCAGGAGTCCATCGCAGCTGAAAACTGAGTTTGAAACCTGTTTTCAGTGGCAGAGCACTTGGGCCACCACAGGTGTCCCTGACATGAGTGATGTCAAGCTCACCCTGACCATCCTGACTACCTCTACCCCGGGCCCCCAGGTCAAAAACAATCATGGTATGGTACTAAATTAAATCGAGTTTGACACCCCTGGTTTATACCACAGTCACTAAACAAAGTAAACAATGTAAAAGTGGAAGCATCTTGAAAATCATATGTATTCTTTCATCTTACATTTACATATTATTTATTTTATTTCTTTATTTATTATTTATATTTCTATACCGCCCCTCTCCTTGCGGACTCGGGGCGGTGTACAGCCAAATTATTTAAAAACAGGAATAACAATATACAATTTAAAATAGGATTAAATCAATTTTGGCTTAAAAACTAAAAAATTCAAAGATTTAAGATTATTAAAATTTAAATTGAAATTTAAAAATTTAAAAATTTAAAAATTAACATAATCAGGAAAGGATCTGGGTTCATGCAAGTATCCACACTGTGGCTGCCTCTTCTGCCAGTATAATTCCATTATCACAAGAAGAGGGATACTGACAACTGAGTCGAAAATGTATGTTGCTAAGCAAGAGTTTTGTTAAGTGAGTTTTGCCCATTTTACAACCTATCATGCCATAGTGGTTAAGAAAATCACTGCAGTTGTTAAGCTATTAACATGGCTGTTGGGGTTGGTTTTGCTTGTTACAAGATTGCAAAAGGTGATCACATGACCCTGGGACCCTGCAACCATCATAAATGCCAAGCATCTGAATTTTGATCAGATGATCATGGGGATGTTGCAATGGTCATAAGTCTGAAAAATGGTCATAAGTCACTTATCCAGCACTGTTATAGCTGGTTAGTAAACAAACTGTTGTAAGTCGAGGACTATCTGTAAATGCAGCATAATACGTACTTATATCTTATGATTTTTTCTGACTTCGAATATCATCTCATCTCATTAACTTCAACCTCCAAGCTAATGCAACATGGACACGCAAATGCAAAATTCAAGGCCTATCCTGCAAGTATTGCTATTGAAGATTAAGTAGATCAGGTTTTCTCAATCTCAGTAACTTTAAGATGTGGGGATTTAAACTACCAAACTTCCCCAGCTAGGCTAAATACCAAAGTAGTTATCACATTTAATCACTTTTATCTCATGACACATAAAGAAGGGTGCCAATTAAACATGACATGTCGTTAAATGAGAACCTGCACAGATAAGCAATAAGCTACTGCATGACCACAATTAAACCAAGGCTCAATCCACTACGCAAAACCACAGTGACATCAGGATTTGCTAAAATAGCTGCATCAAGACTGAACTTGTTCTAGCAACTGTTAGTTTAAGCAGCAGAACAGCACTTTAAAATATGTTCTTCAAACTATATGTGCCCACTTATATAATTCTTGTAGTTTACATAATGGGATTAGGAAAATAACATTGCCTTTGAGACAGAGAGCATCATAATATATTCAGATAAAACAGGTTTCCTTATATCTATGTCAAACATTTCAGAGACTAGAACTGAGAAAATATGTGGAAGTCTCAAAACAAAAGTCAGTTATGTGTCCTTGGCAAGTAATATTTTGTCAGACATAGGCCTGGCCATGTGTCCTTGGCCTCGCCTTTGGCTCTGGTTGAGGAAAGATCCTTGATGGTTTGGAAACAATTTCTACTACTCTGTTTTCCCCAAAATAAGGTATCTTACTTTCCAGACCAGCTTTCAAGTTGTCACCCTGATAATAAGCCCAATTGGGCTGTTGAGCACATGGCAATATGGCCAAGCGCTTATCTCCGGGTTAAAAAAATATATAAGACAGGGTCTTATTTTCAGGGAAACATGGTAGCTCTTGTATATTCATGTCCGTAATTTGGATTCCTTGGTTCAGCTCCCCGCTTTCTACTTTCTTGCTCAAATCTAACAGTTGCCTTTGACTTGAAATGTAAGTGTTCATGCATCATTCTATGGGCTCCAGGTCTGATATCTTCTCTGAGTAATACAGACTGCATACAATGCATGCTGGGCAGAAAACCTGTGTGAATCTCTATATGTTGCAAAAGATAAACATCCTACATAGAAATAAGAGCACCAACCCAGGAAATTGAATTCAAAAATCAGGGTGCAAAGCACCAAACTCTCTAATACCTATATGTATTAACTAGCAAGCACCAAGTAAGGGAGCCACAAATCTGTAGTGGTATGTAGGAATAATTTTGGGAGACTGTGCCCAGAATTGCCGCCTAGGGAATGGTCATTCCTACATACCAATACAAAACCCTACATAAAGAGATCCATTAAAGTGACAATATAAGAATATTGTTGATAAGAGTAATATTTTCATTTGGATAAAATTACATATTTTTAGTTAGTGTCTCAGATATAAATTGTATAATAGTGTTTCTTTTTCTATTAATTAAAAAATCCATTAATGATTTTTTTTCTTAAAACAAACTTTGTTCCAGTTCAGAAATGGCTAAACAAAGGCACATTATTGAAATCAACTGGAATGTTTAGATGAAGGGAATATTATAACTGATGCAAGGCATAATCATAGAATGCGTTTTGGATTCCTTTAATTCTGCAGGTAGTTGTGTTGTTAAAAAAGACCCACAGCAGTTAGGCAATTTTACATTTGGAAATTCAAATTAAAACCTTCAGCATCTTTCACTACTGGCCATGTTAGTTGAGGCTGCTGGAAGTTGCAGCTCAGCAATATCTGAATATATTCACCATGTCTATTGTTCAAGTTTATCTTCCTTGAAACTTTAAAACAATTAACATTAAAATTGTATAAGATAAATTCATAATTCATGTGGATATCTAAATTACCTAAATGGAATCAGCAATGAAGTCTGTTGGCTATAGGACACATAAATCAGGATCATGCTCTTTAAACATTAACTAACACTTTTAATTACTTCATTAAAACCACAAAATTGTAAAACTAGGATTTTTAGATACAGAGGAATTATAGCAGCAGCCAATGGACCTTGGGATTTATACTTCAACAACATCTGAAGAGCTAGATTTTTCTTATCCTTATACTTTGTAGTAAGAATGAAGAGCTTAAAGCAGAGAAAAGAAACTATAACTTTTATTTACACAGGAGTCTTTCTAGTAGATTATATTCAAATATTCTATGGTTTCCTTTTTGATATTATTCAGAAATATTTGTGTCACTTTACATACCTCCAGTCAAGCGATCACATTTTGTGAGCTGGCCATTCTCCAGGCAATTACATTTTTGACAGTATCTGTGTTTCAGTGGATTTCCAAAATAACCAGGAGCACAGCTACAAAATAAATTAATGAACAAATATAACTCACAATTGATATAAATCAACTGACAATGAAACAGTTTCTGCTGGCTTAAAAATTTGCATCACATCCATAAATTTTAACAATTTGTGTTACAATTGTCTAACCTGATCAAATAAAGCAACATTTCAGAATACAACTCACAATGTATTTGGCTAAGGTAGAGAGCAGATGCATTATGAACTATTCAAAGAACTGAATAAGGAAATAATTCTTCAAAAATAGTCTGTGGAAAAATTAGACTACATCCTAATTCTTTCCTAGTTATTAAGAGACAGAAGAAGATCAGAATTTTACATAAAAAACTGGAGCCTATGGCTCTTCATATATTAAATATATAATCCACTTGAGTTCCATTGGTTTATGAATCCATTTAATCCAAAAATTACTTGGTTACTACTTTTTAAATCTCTGTCTAGTCAGCTAATTTTTAGGTGGGTTTATGATCATGTCCTTCCAAACACATTGCAAAGTATTGACAGACAGACTAGCGTAAAATATTAAGAAGCCTCAATATGATTGCTTTTTCTATTTTAATTGTATTTCTAATTTGATAATACCTATATAGAAGTCATGCCAGCCACATGCCCACGGAGACATCTTCTGACAGTGCTGGCTCTTTGGCTTTGAAACAGAGATGAGCACTGCCCCCTAGAGTCAGGAACAACTAGCACATATGTGCGAAGGGAATCTTTACCTTTACTTTATATAGAAACAGTGCAGTCTAAAAAGATACTTAACTTATTTGATATCATAAGAATCTGAACATACTTAGCTTTCTGTGCAACTCTTCAGGTTGAAAAACATAATTGGACATGTGCAATTTACTTCAAAGAACATGAAATTAAATAGTCCTAAATGGAATAAACAGAGTATTCTGAAACTCTGAATCAAGGACAACAGCTTATGCTTACTAAAGAGAGCATGTGTGCACATGTACATGTTTAGTAGCACTTTGGACTCCAGCCCAAGCATGAAAATATTGTCTCTGTTTAGAAAACAATATTTTCCAATATGTTACTAGTTTCCAGTTGAGAAGAATTGTTTTAATTTTCTACACAGTAAATGAGTATTGAAACAAGTCACATACCTTTCACAACGCTTTCCAGAATAGCCTTCTTTACAAAAACATTGAATTTCTCCATTATCTTCCAGACAGCCAGAAGCGAAACTACATATTAAATTAATATATATATATATATGAGAAACATGAAAAACCTGAAAATAGCTGGGTTTCTTTTTCTTTTAAGGCATAGTCATACAGCTTATGGGGAAAGAAAATAATGCCAGGGTTATGTTACTGTCTGAACATAGAATAAAAAGCTAACACACATAATTTTAGTCACAGACAAGTTTCAACTTTCTCGTACTTCATTGCCCTATCACCTTTTTTTTTGCAAAATCAAAAAGCAGCCCTGCAATCTTGAGAACATTCTAGAAATCCAAATTGTGCAATCATAAATTAGGGATTAAAAAAAAAGACATTGGATTATATTTTATTACTGAACAAGAACAAGCCTCTGTTCTTCTTTCTTTAGGAACTGAATCTGCATGTTTACCTGGGAAATCTAAATACATCCATTTTATAAATTGAAAGGATAATCAGTATAGGTCTTCAAACTTGGCAGCTTTAATACTGGTGGATTTCAACTCCCAGAATTCTTCAGCCAGCTGGCTGGAGAATTCTGGGAGTTGAAGTCCACAAGTCTTAAACCTGCCAAGTTTGAAGACCTCTGATCTAATCTAATATAATCCAATATTATGTTGTCTCACTAGAGGTACTCAGAGGCAGTAGGACTGGGAGGCAAATAGGACAATCCTTCTCTTCCACAGCAGATCCCTAAAATCTTAGATTTGACTGCTTGCTTTAGTTTGATTTGTAGGTGGCATTAATTCTGAAAGTGAAATAGAATGCCTCCTTTAATTCAAATTCTATTTCTGGTATCTTCATATGTATGTCCATGTAACTGGCCACTGTGGTTTTCCAAGTGGATTTTTTGAAGTATAGCTCAATGGTTCTCAACCACAGACCCCTGGGGGGTGCATGATGTCATCATAGGGGGTCCATGAAGACTTGAAGAAATATTACTTGAGTTAAGTCTTTGGGCCCATGGCCATGCTGCATAGCCAGAAATGGTATTTAAAGGGGTCCATGGTGAAGAAAAGATTGAGACTCACTGATCTAGCTTACTGCCCTGGCATATTCCAGAGGTCTTGCATCCAAAAACAAGTCAGTTCTGACTCTACTTAGCTTATAAGCTGAAACAATAAAATACAAGCTGTCAAGCTGAATGGCAGTCAATAGCCCTGTCCTCAATGGGAGGGGTCTTAACTTGTTTTAATAAAGCATCTAAATCTGTGGCTAACACTGCCTCTTAAGGTGAGAGGCTATTGTTTATATGCTGAGTGAACTGATTATTCATACATATTCATACAGTTTTCAGTAGATGAAAACTGCCTTCATGTGAATTTATAAATATCCATATCCTCTTTTAGTAGTTGTTGTCTATCCTTAAAAGTATGCTATCTTACCATTAGGATAATGGTAATGTGCTTTAGCACATTGATAATTTTGGTGGTCTTTTTTAGAAAGGTGAAAATCTTGCTATGTTTTGTGAGATGAATTCATACCGAAAGGTTTACAGAAGAACTTATCCCAATGGATTGAGAAATAAATCTAATTGATTTGAGCAGGACTTGTTCCTAAGCAAAATGTATAGGAGATTCATGGTGTAATGCTACATATATGGTATTCTTAAACTTGTTCCTCAGTAAGTATGTTTACTACAGACATAGGAGCTGTTTGTAAGCCATTATGACCATATGGAACTTAAACTTTCAGTAAAACATGCAAAGGATTATACTAACAATCATTACGTTTCTAATATTCTGTATTTCCCATACCAAAGCCACATATAATCTAGGAGGAAACAGTTATTTCTGCTGGTTTAGTTTTCATGACATATATCTAAATTAAGGAGGGATTCAAAATATTTTACTTACATATGAGTTTTGTATATAATGTTGTCTTTGGTGAAGGTGTCATTCCACAAACTTATAGTCAAATTTTGACAAACTAAGTCGACTTAGTTTGTAGACTTAGAACCTAAATACAATTTCCTTATTCTTGAGTTCCTTAAAATCTTATACACTGCTGCTTTTAACATCCCTCTTCAAAAAGGTCACAAATATTTAATATGTGTGATTTATTTTTCAATGTAATGTTATCTATGAAACAATGTTGAATACATATGGATCACATTATTAGTGTTCAGAAAATAGGAGTGATCCTAAGGTTAAAACCAAAGTAAATGTGCCATGCAATCCAGAGATTGGTTTGTCTTTCTGAGAAGCATAAAACTTTCAGCATACTACCTGGTCCTCCATAGTGAATCTCTGGGGACAATAATTCACTTATCTACCATACTAGCAAAAGGAAAGCAGGCTAATTATTCATTTCACATAACACAAGTTCTGGAATTCCTGAAGTCATAGCCCAGAATAAATGCTGTCCATGGCTTTATTAAGTTAAGGGCAAGCTTATTGCAAGGGGATATGCAAAGTTTTCCTATCCTTATTTATAGGCAGGGAAGGGTTTTAGATCTTTAAGTTTAAGTTTTAAATCCTGGATTTTGAGTCAGAAATATTATTTTAATCATTTTAATCATT